>RPFO01000041.1:0-140000 GCA_009746045.1 Mesostigma viride | reverse complement strand
CTAGTCTGCCTGTCCCACCGAGTGAACGACGCGTCTGTCACGCGTCTGCCAGGGTTATTAGTAGCACTACTACTAAGTACCCAGTATAACATAATACTACGGCAGTACTGTATATGTTGTTCGTATGACGGCCATATGACATATTCCAGGTCGCATCTCTCAGAGCTAACGTGGTGTCCGCACGCGGTCGAGTGAACAGGTGCCTATGGTTACTAGGTCCACCTGCTCATGGACCACAGATCCATCAACTCCTCACCGAGCACACGTGGTGTCCGCACGCGGTCGAGTGAACAGGTGCCTATGGTTAAGAGGTCCACCTGCTCATGGACCACGGATCCATCAACTCGTCACCGAGCACACGTGGTGTCCGCACGCGGTCGAGTGAACAGGTGCCTATAGTTAAGAGGTGCACCTGCTCATGGACCACGGATCCATCAACTCCTCACCGAGCACACGTGGTGTCCGCACGCGGTCGAGTGAACAGGTGCCTATGGTTAAGAGGTCCACCTGCTCATGGACCACGGATCCATCAACTCCTCACCGAGCACACGTGGTGTCCGCACGCGGTCGAGTGAACAGGTGCCTATAGTTAACAGGTGCAACTGCTCATGGACCACGGATCCATCAACTCCTCACTGAGCACACGTGGTGTCCGCACGCGGTCGAGTGAACAGGTGCCTATAGTTAAGAGGTGCACCTGCTCATGGACCACGGATCCATCAACTCCTCACTGAGCACACGTGGTGTCCGCACATGGTCTAGTTCATGCTTGCCTACAACAAAGGACTACATTTGGCTACATCCCTCACCGCGCAAATGTGGCGTCCAGGTTGGCCAAGAAATCGGTCTTCATCTGCGCCCCCAGCCGCGCATAGTCCCTGGGCAGCGCGGCCTGGAGCGCCCAGGAGGGCATCTGGGTCGCCATGAAGTCCATCGGGTACAGGCACACGTGCGCTTGGATGGGGATGACAGGGGCCTTGGCGCACAGGTCCCACAGGGTGCGAACCGTGCGCTTGTCGGGCGTGGCCGCCTCGCCTGGCACATGATCCACAGCCCACCCGTTGACATATCATCAAAGTGCGCCAGGTGGCATATTCCCCATTAAACGTAGAGCAGGTACTTGTATTAGTCGATCCATGCGTTCCGCGCCGGCTATGATTTGCATCCCGGCAGGGGATTCGGATCATTTGTGTGCGTGAGACTGTCACCCAAGGGTAGGATTAGTGAATTTATCGGCACAAAAAGGCAGGTTTTCCAGGAACTTGGCAGAGCCATGGATGTGTTATCACTAATGTGTGTTACTAAATATTTACTCAGCGGCGTGAACACTGAACAGTGTCTCAACAGCAAGACTAGTGAGCCGGGAGCGCAGGGAACCAGGTTGCTGGGAGCAGGTTGATCTGACTATCGTGTAATTAAAAGAACTACTATAGATATTATCGATTATCATGCAACTAGAAGAACTAATATAATATCAGGTAACTACAAGAAATATTATAAATATTATCGATTATCATATACTTAATGGATATATAGCATGAATATTATCGGATAATGAAAAGATACATAGTTCTAAATACATTACAAAGTTCTGTAGTTAGCAGCGGCCTGCTACATGTACCTCAGCTCCTTCACACTACCTCCGCACTACCTTGCTATTGGGCACTCTGGACAGGGTCTAGCGAGTCACCATCAAGGTCACGCTCTCTGATCATGCTTACGCTCACATGAACCTAATCTACTGATGGCATACGAGTCACTGTACGCATGCCTAGCGTGCAGCACATGCCTTGCATGGCGACCCCACCAGTTAACTCTAAACAGAGAGCCTTCCTCAAGCAACACACACGTGCCAGCCGTCATAACCCAGCTCCTTCGGCTGTGTTCTCTTCATCGGGATATATAGATTGTGTCCTTAAGATAGCACGCGCACCTGCCAGCCATGTTCACCCCACCCACTAACATGACACCCCACACCTTGATCAGGCACGTCCTCAAGAAGCGCTCCCACCTGCCAGCCATGTTCACCCCACCCGCTAACATGACACCCCACACCTTGATCAGGCACGTCCTCAAGAAGCGCTCCCACCTGCCAGCCACACGAGCAGCGCCTCCCTGCAGATGATGCTGAGGAAGAGGAAGCGGTCGCCCACACGTTCGCTCACCACGCCTGGGGGGGGTAGAGTGGCCAGCATACAGTGACCAGCATATAGTGACCAGCACGCAATGACCAGCATACAGTGACCAGCAGGCTTAGATAAATAGATCTAATGACAATAGCAATGGCAGTCATATCGCCAGCATTGGTGAAAAAACCGGGGCATTTACGACATCTGGGCGGTTGACATTGATGTATTATTTAGTGACCATGTAGAGCTATAGCGACCATCACGCCTAAACAATGGCAACAGCAATCACCACAGCAGCACAGTGGCGGGCAGCAGAGTGGTGGTCGGAGCGAGGCAGTATCCATTATCCACAGCACAAGTGTTTGGGGCAGAATCCAGTATCCACAGCACGAGCATCTGGGTAATACAAGCATGATTAGTTCTATTGGTATAAATATCATATACCTTTAACATCTACTAGTACTCTATATTTGCACACTATTTATTTCACAATGTTTTCTACTTCATATTTGTTTCATGTGGATGAACTTCTCGCAGATTCCGAGCACAAATGGCCGCTTGCTGCGCCGTCCTCAACCCGATGAAAGGCACATGCGTACGGGAGAAAACCATCACCCTGGATGGAAATCACCCAGGGAACATGCCGCGCGAACATGTGGACAGAACCATAACGATCACCGAATGGATGGGAGTTGGGCAGGGACGGGCAGGAAACATAGCGATGGGAGTCACGAGCATTACAGCATGCAGCGACGCACAGGACAGTGAATGCAGCAAGGCACACGGTGGTGCATGCAGCGATGCACACAACGGTGCCTGCAGTGAAAACGGTTACCAATCCCTTGCAAAGCCGATCAGAAACCAACTCAGGAAAGGGTTTGCCCCCAGGAAGCCCTCGTGCTGATCCCCCGCACGGTGTGGCGAGTGCCACAATACAAGTCCAAATCCATGCCATAATCTGTTCACCATCCCATCCATACCCCCTCCAATCATCCAAGCCATGTTTAATTAATTAATTAATTAATTAATTAATCCAATCATCCAACCAAGCCACCCAATCCTTGCACCATCAATTGATTAATCCAATCATCCAACCATGCCATCCAATCCTTGCACCATCAATTAATTAGTCCAATCATCCAACCAAGCCACCCAATCCTTGCACCCTCAATTAATTAATCCAATCATCCAACCAAGCCACCCAATCCAAGCACCATCAATTAACCAATCCAATCATCCAACCATGCCACCCAATCCTTGCACCATCAATTAGCCAATCCAATCACCCAACCATGCCACCCAATCCAAGCACCATCCATTAATTAATCCAATCATCCAACCATGCCACCCAATCCTTGCACCATCAATTAGCCAATCCAATCATTCAACCATGCCACCCAATCCTTGCACCATCAATTAACCAATCCAATCATCCAACCATGCCACCCAATCCAAGCACCATCCATTAGTTAATCCAATCATCCAACCATGCCATCCAATCCTTGCACCATCAAATGATTCATCCAATCATCCAACCATGCCACCCAATCCTTGCACCAATGATACCCTCAACTGCCGCCACGCACCGGTGCGGGTGGCGAGCTCTTGCTGTGCCTGGCTATCGCAACGAATGATCTTATATAATATTATTTTACGGGCGTATCTACTCTCCAGTGAGAGTCCGTACTGATGTGGGTGGGGGTGCTGAGCTCCTGCAGCGACTGGAGGATGCCAACATTCAGGTCATAATATCCATGCCATCGAACGCGACACCTCCATCCACCATCCACGATCCCAGCAGTCATGATAGATATTGGCCGGAAACCTTTTTACCTTTTGCCGCTCGGCTCAGAGGTTCCCGATCAATGTTTATGCAGCGATTTACCGCTCGGTGGTAACCTAAGCTTAGTAGGCGCATAAACACGTGTTTCCAGTGACTGGTTATCGCTGGGTAAATATTTTTTCGGAACCTCTGCGCCGAGCGGCGAAAGGTTTTCGGACCAACATGTACCGTAACTCCGGCCACCTCCACCCACCGATGCGTGTGCTGAGGCCCTGCAGCGCTTGGTGCGTGCTGAAGGCCAGGCTGTTGAGGAAGCCACGCTTGCGCTGCGTCTGCGTGCGCAGGCAGGTCAGCAGCTGGCTCTGGATGCATTGCTGGCAGATGACACCCACAAGCAGGGCAAGCGGGGCAAGCCGGGCAAGCATGGGCAAGCCGGGCAAGCATGGGCAGGCCGGGCTTAAGGTTCAAGGAATAAACTGTGCGGTCAGCATTTGCGGCTGCAAGAATTGCTGGCAGGAAACCCGAGATTGGCAGGTCGAGCAGGGGACACCGTTCAAGTAACGGATAAGGCAATGACCTCGATGGGGAATGATCAGATTTACTGATGCGCGGAACCTGCAAGCAAGCCGGTCAAGCGGGCACGGGGTGGAAGAAATGGATGTGTCAAACTAGCCTATGCCTGCTGACGAATGGGTGGTGCATTGCTGCCAGAAAGGGCACCCATGACAGGTAGCTTGAGCGGGCCAGGCATTCGAGACATTAGCGAATACGATGCTGTCCGGGTGAAATCATGCATTGCTGGCAGATGGGCACAACAAAGAAGCAGGTCTCGCTGGTGCATCAAGGAGGTGTACATGCAAGTCAGGGAGCCCGTCGCCCCTGGATGCGCATCCAGGGGCAGGGAACAGGGTTGCGCGGGGGCCACGCGGGTGGTGGTGGTGGTGGTGGTGGTGGTGGTGGTGGTGGTGGTGGTGGTGGTGGTGGTGGTGGTGGTGGTGGTGGTGGTGGTGGTGGTGGTGGTGGTGGTGGTGGTGGTGGTGGTGGTGGTGGTGGTGGTGGTGGTGGTGGTGGTGGTGGTGGTGGTGGTGGTGATGGCGGCGGTGGCGGCGGCGGTGGTCATGGTGGCGGATGTGGTGGTGGTGGTGGCGGCGGCGGTAGTGATGGTGGCGGATGTGGTGGTGGTGGTAGTAGCGGTGGTCATGAAAGGCAGAAGCAGCTCTATCTGGTCCAACATGGAAACGAGCTGCACACAATTTTTACCATGAGGCATCCAAGAGATTTCCTAGAGCAGTATAAGTACTAGTATGTATACAAGAATGAGGATGGGACAGGCCTATCAGTTTAACCTATTCTTTTGGTCAGCAAGAAGGCCTTCAGCGTGCGTGGTCTCCAGCATGCATGCAACTACCTTCCACTGACAGGGTCCCAGATGAAGATCTAGGATGTCAGCAGCCCAGATGGAACCATACACCATGCTGCACATCCGGCAGTGGGCTGGGTAATATGAGTGCCTACCTGCACTCTTGACACCTTCAAGCTGCCAACGCAAACTGCACGACCTGACCAGCTGCACTGGTGTCCGCACGTGGCTACCAACCAGCAGCAGTTTTGAGCTATCTGCTCATTTTAAAGTTATGTCGCGGCGGGCTTAAGGGGACAGGACATGCCCGAATATTTTGGCGCCAAAAAATTCGCGCCGGTACCGAACCACAAATTTCACGTGCACGGTACGCGCACCCCTTGCATAAGTGGCCATGGCGACTGCGTTCAGACGAAACTACCACAATAGGGCAAGCGAATTGCAAAATTTTTACTCGAATCTAAAAGGCGATGAGTTTATGATGTTCGTTTGTGGCGGAAATCAGCTGGTTTACGATATCGCTGTTGTTTTTTTTTATGCCATCGGCATGGGGGGTAATCTGAATTTTTTGGTCGCGCGGAATGAAATAGAATTCATGATTGCAGCAGTAAAATCGCGGTTTTAGGGGTTGTTCTGACCGTGAAGCAGGCATTAATATCGGTTGCATCGAATTCTAAACCCAGCAGGTGCTTTTCGCCAGATTTTTGGCCATTATCAGTAAGTAATTGTTCAGACCTGCGCAGTGCGTGTCTGACCTGTCCATGGAAGAACCGCTGTTGTTGCGCGCCTGGGCGAGAGATTTAAGAGGTCAAGGTACAGATTTGTCGCGAATGTTATCTGCTATCAGTGCTTTCTTCTATGAGCTCATTGTTCGAAGTTTTTTGCGTTCTTTTTGGGCAGTTTCCGCCAGGTAGCTCGCCGTTGCTTGCCGTTGTGTTGTCGAATACCTGGCAGCTTTAGATTGTTTTCGTTGATGTTGTGATCAGGGCCGCTTCAGTTGCAGCCTATAGCTTTTCGGGGAGGTATAAGGCATTTCATAAAACGTGTTCTGGCAAGGATGTTGTGCGTACGGACGCTTCTTGTTGTGTGAGAGTGACGCACCCTCTCTTCGCAGCGGCATCACAGCGCTCATGCGCTGAAGGGCCGCCAATGGTTTCTTCGCATTTTATCGTGCAGGGATGGAAGTGTGATAGTGATGATGATGTTGGAGATATTGCATTTGTGTGACTGCATGTAGATAGCTGCCACCATTGGTTGTTTCAGCTTTCCTTTGTTATGATGATGTGACAAGACAATAATGTGCTGAGGCAACCATGGTTGACATGCATGACTGCATGCAAGCTATATATACCATGTTCCTACTTGGTTCCTTGCCCTCCATAGTCCCAGTTTGTCATCCATGCCGGGGAGGACAGTTTAGGAGGTGTTGTTGTGTTGATTAGCTTGGTTGGCATCAACCTTACACTCTAACCCAGGTGGGAGAAACATAGGAAATGCTGCTTAGGCATGTTAGGGCTACCATCGTCAAGGCTATGCACTCATTTACAAGGCTGGCCATGCTCGAGGGACGGTGAAGGCGTATGAGGTGCGTGGCCACCCCTTTGCACTTTGTAAACATACTCAGCATGGTTTTGGCGCATGTTGGATGGCATATGAAGTGGCACTGTGGAATTACTAGCTTACTGAGTGGTCCTTAGCGCCTTGTCAGGTGGTCATATAGGAAACCCATCAACTTGAGTAGTTCTTGTCACAATGACCCCCCCACGTTGAGCATGCGTTGCCGTCAGCGTGCAAGAGTTAGTTATGTGTGCTTTGGTCAGTTTGCAGATGTCTTTGATGAAGAAGGAGGTGCTAGTGTGGCTGAATGGTTACTCTAATTTCCTTGTAGCGTCTACATGGGTGGCTGTCTTGGAATGGTTGTAACTTGGGCAGTTCTTGTCAGAATGTCGTCAAACCTTGAACATAGGAGGTACCATATGTGCAGAGGACGGTAGCATGTGGTTTGGCCAGTTTTCACGTGGCTTAGATGTACAAAGGGGTGTTGGTGTGGTTAAATACTGGCTAAAACCTCCCTTAGCTTCGTGACAACCTATGAACGTTAATAACTTGAGCTGTGGTTGTCAGAATGACCTGAAATTTGGGGCTGCATGTTCCCCCCTCTCTAGTATTTGAAAATATATGATATGGCAATTTTAAAAGTGTTTATGTTTGATTTATTTTTTCTTAATTAAAAAAGTAACTGTTTTGCGGGAAAATTAATAACGTGTGCATCCTTGCTTATTTCTTGGTCCCAATTAGGCAGACTTTCTAAAAAGTGGGGGAACTATATGATTTGGTCCCAATATGGTTGCCCATTGTCCTAGGGAAAATGTGACTAAAATAGCGTCTTTTTCTATTTTTAGCACATAACGGGCACCTGCTGGGGGGTAGTACCCCCCCCAAGTGGCTGGAAAATTTTTTTAAAATCATATTTATGGACCCCAATCATAACTGGATTTTTATCTCATGCATAGGTATGCTTTCCACAAAAGTGCACTTTAGGTATGTCTTGCCCCCTTAAAGGGGGCCGATCTGCCACGTGTAGCGTAGGTCTAACGTACGTCACATACACCATATGAGGTGCTTGTGCTACAAAGGACTACAGCAGAAGGGGACCGGCGTTGCGCCGGTACTAGTGCCTACTGTCAACCGTGACCGCCATTTTGGGGGGGCGCGGCGCCTTGAGAGCATGTGCTTTGTTATTGATTTTCACACGTACTTGAGTGGTGTGGTGAACGTAAGGAGGCCTTTTTGCAGCTCCCACCCACCCACCCTCGCTGCTGTTGGGGACAAGATGGACCAAGGGGGCATGTGCTGGGCCCCAGCATGGCGAACTGGCCAAACTTGACAACGACTAGTAGGATGATTTTGAGGTTGTGGCTAGGCTCAACTGTACTCTCTTTTTGTAATCAACTTGTTTCTCTGGTAGGAAGCACTCCAATAGACCTTAGCTTCAGCGCCTAATCATATGTTGTAGCCCCAGCCACCCACAAGCCCCATACTCCAGAACGAACGCACTCTGCAGGGGGAATAACCGCACAACCACTGGCGCTCCCACCCCTCACACCCTCCCTGGCAGGGTACCTGGAAGACATTGTCCCCCAGCAGGTCGTACTCCAGCTGGCGCACCGTCCCCTCCAGCTGGTCCAGTTGGGACGTCTCCCATCCACCGTGCACGCCGGGGGCCTCGCGCACCGTGTGCAGCATGCTGAGTGGATGTCAGGATAAGAGGAGGAATAGCGGTAACAAAGGTCGATAGAAGAACCAATACGAAAGAACATAGAAAGACGGTAGCTGCAACTCCGACCAGATGCCAGGGACCCAGCATCGCCCACTCGGGAACAGGCCTGGTGACGCCAGGGCAAGGACGGCGGTGTGTGGTTCCAGCAACTCCTTGCGTTGCTTGTCAAGGACTAGTGCTTCTCTCTCGACCTGTACAGCAAGAGGACTGGGGTGACCCCTGACGTCTCTGCCCATAGGCCACCGGCATCGTCCCGTACCTGTGCAACTATAACAAGACGAATGGTGATCCCCTCATGCCTCTGCCCCTATTCCACCCGTAAATAGTCAGATTGTCGTAACTAAATACACAGTATCTTCCCTATGCCACCGTAAATTATCAGATTGTCGTAACTAAATACACAGTATCTTCCCTTACCTGTGGAAAGGGGGGGGGGGGGGGGCTGACCCCTCATGCCTTGTTCCTCCTTCCTCCTTTCTACTTCTGATTTCCTACTTTCTACTCCTGCTTCCCGCTTCCCGCTTCCTGCTCCCTGCTTCCTGCCCCCTGCTCCCTGCTCCCTGCTCCCTGCTTCCTTCTTCCTTCTTCCCTTACCTGCGGAACAGGGAGAAGCACTGGCGCAGAGCCGAGCACTGGGCGATGACCTCATCAAACGACGCCAGCAAGGCGAGCCCGTCACCCAGCGCCCTGCAGGCGCAGCCAGGGGGGAGGGCGTGGCACAGAGGATAGCAAGCAGGGTAGACATGAGTACAAACCAATGCAAAGAAGTGCAGCACAAGTGCCGTCGAGTGTGTCTCATGGACCTCTAGACACAAAGGCCCCCCCGTTAAAACCAAATGGAAGGCAGGCATCACATGGGTGCAGTGCATATGCGGCGCTCGCATGCCATGGGATATGGACAACAACACCCCCACGCATGGACCTGTGCACACCCCACAAGGACGGCACAAGAGTGCACACGCGACCACACAAGGACGGCACAAGAGTGCACACGCGACCACACAAGGACGGCACAAGAGTGCACACGGGACCACACAAGGACGGCACAAGAGTGCACACGCGACCACACAAGGACGGCACAAAAGTGCACACGCGACCACACAAGGACGGCACAAGAGTGCACACGCGACCACACAAGGACGGCACAAGAGTGCACACGCGACCACACAAGGACGGCACAAGAGTGCACACGCGACCACACAAGGACGGCACAAGAGTGCACACGCGACCACACAAGGACGGCACAAGAGTGCACACGCGACCACACAAGGACGGCACAAGAGTGCACACGCGGCCACACAAGGACGGCACAAGAGTGCACACGCGACCACACAAGGACGGCACAAGAGTGCACACGCGGCCACACAAGGACGGCACAAGAGTGCACACGCGACCACACAAGGACGGCACAAGAGTGCACACGCGACCACACAAGGACGGCACAAGAGTGCACACGCGACCACGCAAGGACGGCACAAGAGTGCACACGCGACCACGCAAGGACGGCACAAGAGTGCACACGCAACCACACAAGGACGGCACAAGAGTGCACACGCGACCACGCAAGGACGGCACAAGAGTGCACACGCGACCACGCAAGGACGGCACAAGAGTGCACACGCGACCACACAAGGACGGCACAAGAGTGCACACGCGACCACACAAGGACGGCACAAGAGTGCACACGCGACCACACAAGGACGGCACAAGAGTGCACACGCGACCACACAAGGACGGCACAAGAGTGCACACGCGACCACACAAGGACGGCACAAGAGTGCACACGCGACCACACAAGGACGGCACAAGAGTGCACACGCGACCACACAAGGACGGCACAAGAGTGCACACGCGACCACACAAGGACGGCACAAGAGTGCACACGCGACCACACAAGGACGGCACAAGAGTGCACACGCGACCACACAAGGACGGCACAAGAGTGCACACGCGACCACACAAGGACGGCACAAGAGTGCACACGCGACCACACAAGGACGGCACAAGAGTGCACACGCGACCACACAAGGACGGCACAAGAGTGCACACGCGACCACACAAGGACGGCACAAGAGTGCACACGCGACCACACAAGGACGGCACAAAAGTGCACACGCGACCACACAAGGACGGCACAAGAGTGCACACGCGACCACACAAGGACGGCACAAGAGTGCACACGCGACCACACAAGGACGGCACAAGAGTGCACACGCGACCACACAAGGACGGCACAAAAGTGCACACGCGACCACACAAGGACGGCACAAGAGTGCACACGCGACCACACAAGGACGGCACAAGAGTGCACACGCGACCACACAAGGACGGCACAAGAGTGCACACGCGACCACACAAGGACGGCACAAGAGTGCACACGCGACCACACAAGGACGGCACAAGAGTGCACACGCGACCACACAAGGACGGCACAAGAGTGCACACGGGACCACACAAGGACGGCACAAGAGTGCACACGCGACCACGCAAGGACGGCACAAGAGTGCACACGCGACCACACAAGGACGGCACAAGAGTGCACACGCGACCACACAAGGACGGCACAAGAGTGCACACGCGACCACACAAGGACGGCACAAGAGTGCACACGCGACCACACAAGGACGGCACAAGAGTGCACACGCGACCACACAAGGACGGCACAAGAGTGCACACGCGACCACACAAGGACGGCACAAGAGTGCACACGCGACCACACAAGGACGCATAAGAGTACGCAGGCGGCGCAAACCGTCGCTCACGCACCGGACCGCATGAGCAACTACATCATGCATCATGGCGTGTTGCATACGATACACTCGTTATGGCGTGTCGCAACCATTACGCTCGGGGGATGATAGAACTGTGAGCATATGCAAGGCAGGAGCCACCACGCACCGGAACGCAACCTGCCCTACACTACACAAGCACAAGCACCAATTAGGCAGACGAATAAGGCCAAAACATCCCTCACTGGAACGCCCCATTGGTCGTGGCACGACCTTCTGGCCTACACTAGACAAGCACAAACAAAAAAGGCAGACGAATAAGGCCAGCGCATCCCTCACTGGAACGCCCCATTGGTCGCGGCACGACCTTCTGGCCTACACTAGACAAGCACAAACAAAAAAGGCAGACGAATAAGGCCAAAACATCCCTCACTGGAACGCCCCATTGGTCGTGGCACGACCTTCTGGCCTACACTACACGAGCACAAGCACCAATTAGGCAGATGAATAAGGCCAAAACATCCCTCACTGGAACGCCCCATTGGTCGTGGCACGCCCTTCTGGCCTACACTACACTAGCACAAGCACCAATTAGGCAGACGAATAAGGCCAACACATTCCTCACTGGAACGCCCCATTGGTCGTGGCACGCCCTTCTGGCCTACACTAGACAAGCACAAGCACCAATTAGGCAGACGAATAAGGCCAAAACATCCCTCACTGGAACGCCCCATTGGTCGTGGCACGCCCTTCTGGCCTACACTACACGAGCACAAGCACCAATTAGGCAGATGAATAAGGCCAAAACATCCCTCACTGGAACGCCCCACTGGTCGCGGTACGCCCTTCTGGCCTACACTACACAAGCACAAACAAAAAAGGCAGACGAATAAGGCCAAAACATCCCTCACCGGAAAGCCACATGAACCGAGACACGCCCGTGTGCCTGCCCCGGGAAGGTGGCGTAGTGCCGCTGGGTGTCGCTGCAGAGCTCCGCCAGCTGTCGTCCGAGGCACACGGCCACCTCGCGCACGCGCAGCACCCAGGCGCGCGCGGCCAGGAGGCGCCGCAGGGACCCTGAGAGCGCCTCTTGGGGGGCGCCCTCCTCGCTCAGCAGCGAATCGACCGACAGCGCCTGCGCCAGGATTAGGAGGGACGGGAAGATGCTCTCCTCCGCCTGGTGGCGACGTGTGGGTGGCGTGTGGGGTGCGTCGCGGAGTGCTGGTGATGTGTTACAGCGTGGGTTGGTCAGTTGTGCTGTGGGGTGGTGGGTTGTGGCGCGTGGGCTGGTGGTGTGGCAGGGGCCTAGGATGGTGGCAGTTGGCGTGACGTAATGAGGCGGTATGCTGCGCTGGTGTGACTCACAAACAAACACGAAGTCGTCCTTCATCCCCACTGCCTACATACGCGTAGCTTGATGTCCAAGAATCATCCCACACACAACTAGGCTGATCTCGGTGCTGAGATGTGCTGATATCGGTGTACCTAATACTAACAATGACACCGGATGACCTGATCCTAACTGTGATGTCGGATTACCTGATCCTAACTATGATATCGGATGACCTGATACCCTATAGCAAGACAGCTGGTTATTCAAGGTATACAACCGCTGCCTGTCAACTACCCGATTGAATCCCGATGCACCCGGCCTGCAGAGCACACACACAGCACAAGCTCTGCCGCTGCTCGCCAGCAACCAAAGCAAGAACTCGTGGATGCAGCAGCAAGAACAACGACTGCGCAGACCGCCCACGTTGCCCACCCACCGCCCAGCCCACCTCCTTGACAGGTCAAGCACCGCATCCACCAACCATCCACCCCCCTGCACACAAGCGGTACCATCTTACCCAACAATTGGCCCGACTAATCAACTCGTCAGCCCACTAACCCGGCCAAACCGCCCACCTCGTCCAAACGAGTCAGCTGACCGGGGGAAGGCCCTGTGCCACGTTGCCAATGGCCCACTTGCCTTCACAATCAGCCCACCTACTAGCCCAGTCAGCCCACTACCTAGCCCAGTCAGCCCACCTCGGCACCGAGTCGGCCCATCTCCCCTGCCAGGTAGCACATGCACATGCCCAGCTTGGCAAACGCCGGGTTGTTGGACCGGAAGAGGGAGCGGAGGGGGAGCAACTCCGTGGGCTTGCCGCACACCGCCACAGGGTGGCTGGTGGGGTCACCCGCCGACAAGTCATGGCCATGCACCTGCAGGGTGGGAGGGAGGGGGGCGAGGTGGGAACGGTTCGGAGCGAAGTAGGCATCAGGCTTTGGGACGGCCAACGGGATGGGGGAGCCCTGGGTGACGTGATCACTATGCTTGGATGATATATGTATACATGATTTTCTCAATAAATATATACTAGTGCATGATATGCTTCGATCATATTCCAGGGACATCCTGCCGCGTGCATGACTTCCACTCCATTCCATGTAAAGACGGCCGTTGCCAATGGCATGCCAACAGCACTGCTAGCCTACCTCTCTTCCCACAAAAACTAGGCATGCATCTGCACGGATACGTGAGACCACCGGACGTACAGTCCCCATCGGTTCCCAAGGCACCCATCACTTGATTCTAAACACCAGGCTTCGCGAGAGGCACCCCTTCACAGGGGTTCGGTTGGCCCGGACCTAGCAGGTAGCTAAACAGTATGCACCTAGAAAATCGACGGAGCTTAACAACACTCTGGAACCCAAATGAATCGACAAGCAGCCATCCTAGTGTGTGTTCAGGGAAGGAGGAACCGGTTGAAACGGGGACAAGCCGCACTGACGGGGACAAGCCACCCTCACCTCGTTGAGGGAGCAGGCCTCCTGCCGTTCTGCCACGTGCGTTACCCAGTCCTCCACGAACCGGCGGAGCCGCTCGTCATGCTCCTCACAGGAGCCCCCTGGCAGTCGGAAACACCAGTGGATACGTTCCAGCACACGTCACGACGCAGCCATGCCATTGGCCATCATGGCAAACAGAAAGGAAGACCACAGTAAGGAAGACTACAGCAAGGAGGACCACAGAAAGGAGGAGCACAGAAAGGATGACCACAGAAAGGATGACCACAGAAAGAGAGAGCCAGACGGGGCATGAAGCCGACAGGGCGATGTTATGCATGGCAACGGTCGGAGAGGGGGACTCACCCCTAAGACCCATGCCCCCTGCATTTTGGCATCTGCTTCGTCCTCTTCCTTCCACCTATTATTTATGCCAGAGGCCAGAACCTATTTATAAAACCTATTTTCAATATCAGAGGCCAGGACCTATTCCTTCCACCTAAAATATATTACAGGCCAGGATAAAAGCCTGCACCCCACGTACATAGCTCTCAACTTGGCCGTCCAGGGCAGTCCTTCAAGACATTCTATAAGCCAACGAAAAAATAGATATATGAACCTGTTGTGGCCAACGAGCCCCACAAGCATCTCTCGAGGGTCCATGTCTATTCAGACTAGCATGCCTCCTCGGTCGCTTTCTCAAACAAGCGTGTTCATCCAAGCTTAAGGAGTTGATGATGCGAGATGTTCGGCCACCGGATGATTACCTAACAGACGTTTCGTGATAAGCTCATGGGGCAGACGCTATTCCCTTGGTTTCATTGTTTTCGTAACTCTTCCACGGACGGGTGCAATTCAACTCTAGCAATTGATGAGCCCAATTTTGCACGAGAAATACGAATTAATCTGAAGGCTTATTAGAAAGTGAATGCCTCCTGGGCGGAACGAAACATGCTAGTATACAGACTCAAGTCCACAATCGACTATCAGTAATCACCTGAGGTAGCCATTCAGGTAACGAAAGGGGGCTTCATAAAGACCGGCTTTCCAGCCACATGAAAATTCCCTGACCGGAGCTGGGTGCAGTCACCAGGCCGGATGCGTCATACCCCGGTTCCTACAAAATGCAAAAGAGGTGCCCTTCCAATCTGCGTCCCCAATGAACCACTAGCCACAGACAGGCACCATAAATGCTCGTCATGTTCGTTAATTCCCCATGGACTATGGAGCGTTATATCTCTCCTTGGCAGGCTCTTGCCGAATATCTCTCGCGACCCTGTAAAAGCGGCGTAGCTTCAATTAATGGACGACGTCACCTCGAACCATTACAATACATGTTGCAGCAATTTCCATGGCAGTCTGCTTGTGAAAACACTGTTTTGGCTTGCTGCACTCGTCACATCGGGCCTTGCCAAAAGAATGCCAACTGTGCTGCAAAATGCGACTGCAAAAGCATATCTGATGAGCACGGAAGCCACTAATTGCAGCAACATCCGAAAGGTGACACAAGTGCGGGATGCCGCAGGTGCGGGTGACACCGAGGTACCCGCACTTGTCCGGACGCGCCGCGCTGGGCCAGAGAGCGGATTTGGCGCGAGAAGCAGGGCATACCACAAAACCGCTGTCGCGCGCAAATCGAGACTTAGCCATTTCAAGGAAGCACTGCGCCCGATGCAGGCCTGACGCAATGCTCTTTACTCCAAATTGCACGGAAGACTCCATTATTTCGCATAACACCATGGAATTTTCAATCGTAGCAAGGTCGCTTTTACCTCGCCCGACGCCCTTCCGACGGGCCAAATCTGGACGACGAGTATGAGAGTGGAAGTGTTCTTTATCATCGTCAGAGGAATGGTGCGGAAAGCAGGGCAGGCCATAACTGCGCTGTCGCGCGCAAATCGAGACTTCGCCACTTCACGTTGCATGGTCGATCAAAGTTTATATTGTGTCTTTCATGAAGGCCGGTGGCGGGCTGCATTTACGCAAGGGGAGCTAAGTTATGTCCTCGAAAAGTCGCATTGGCCGGGGCCTTTGCCGGGGCCCAACCTCCCACCAGGAGATTGGTTGGAGTGCTTCTTATGAACCGTGCAGTGGCTCAGGCTGGTGGGATGATACAACGACGGGCCAATCGTGATAAAAATAGTGGCTTCCGTTTGGTAGAGCTGTCGTTAAGTAAGAGTCAAGAGCTCTGACAGGTAACAGCTGTTAAACCCAACGCGAGAGCAGACAGAGCAGCGGCCAACCCCGGCAGCCATTGCGGGGGAGTTATTCCGGGAAGTGAAGGGGCCGGCATGGACATTTATCTGAGTGTAGACTGATGTTTCAATATCTTGTTGTTTCAATAATTGTACACGTAAGCGTTGATTTCAATCCAATGGCAGGCATATTGGCATGGATTTTTTCCTGAGTCTTACCGTGTTTGCCGTGCATGAATGTTCCAAGGCAGTCAATCTAATGACGGCATTACTATCGAATGTTCCTTGGCATCGTTGCTTCTGCCAATGGAGTGTCACTTAGAAGATTGATATTGCCTTGTAATGTTGCCAGGCGGACCAAAATCCAGGCGAGTTGCCTGCGACTGTGCTCGCCATCACCTTTCAACAGCCGTAACATGCAACTGGCGAACGGGGTTGCTGTTCTTTTTTCTTCTTTCCTGCAAGCTGTCTTGGTTCTTCTGCGTTGTCCATTGTAGGTCGATGAATGTAGGAGTGTGCATAAAAGCGGCCGTGCTTTGGGTCAGGTCCCGACGTTGCATTGTCGAGCGAGAGCCCATCAAGCAGGAGTGCTTGTTGGTTGTGATTATTTCAATTATAAACTTGTCTTTTTTCAAGCATCTTTTCAGTGAGACTGTGATCACGTCTGTTGCCATGATGCTAACTGGTCTTTACCCTTGGGCAGCCATTCTCCGTTTCCCTCAAGTGCTGGAATGCACAACCTCTCCATGTCTATCCCGCCTGGCGTGTCAGTGACCGTTCCCCAGGTCTAGGAACCCCTTCATTGCTTATTCACACTTGCTGGTTGGGGCAGGATATGTGGTGCTATCACCAGCCGCGCTTCTTTTCCCACCTTCTTGCATTTTGACTGCAGTCTGCAGGGCCCCGGCGTGATGATTGGCGCTGGCGGTGGTCAGTGTGTATCGATGTCAAGCGAGTGGTCAGAAGGACGGTATCACGGTATGACATTGGTAAGATTTTTATGTTGCGGTTTATTCAGAGGTCTTGCCAGCAGCTGGGGTAGAATATCAGTAGTATTGTCAGTTCTCTTCTTATGCTTGCTCGACAGGATTCATCATGCCTGTCGTTTTTGAAGGCATTGGTTGGCAGTGGTACAAGATGCAGAACAAGAAGCGGTGGCAGAAGATTGTCCAGGCTCACACGCCAGCCCCTGTGGGCAAGCCACCTCCCCCCAAGAGGAGGGGGCGTTTTGCTGGGTAGTGTAGTTAGGATTTTATAGACTAGCTAGATAGCTTAGAATTAGGTTAGTTCGCTTACTCGGCTTCCTCCACCTCCACCCCCATCATGGAACATGTGCTACATGATCTCCCCACGGAGGCATGTTATAATTTAATTTTAATTTTAATTTAATGGCCTGACTGACGTAACGACTGACATGACCTATTGATGGTACCTCCATCGAGGGTGATTCCTCGTGTTGAATAGGGTATTTATTTCCATTGTAGAGGACATCGGGGGCCTAGGCCTCTCGGTGATTTGGAAAAAGATGATGGACAAGGCCAAGTGGGCTCAGGTCATAGAGGACAACAACCCCGCTCCAGTGGGGAAGCCGCGCATTTGCACACGTGGGAAGCATGCATGCTAGACACGACCCCTAGGGTCGCGGGCACCATAGATATAGAGTAGGATTGTTTTGTAGATAGCTTAGACCGGTAGAATTGCGTGTACCCATCCATCCATCCATCCATCCATCCATCAGGGTTAATGACTCCCCAACGGGAGCAAGAGTGTAATTAATCATGGTGCCTGCGACCCTAGGGGTCTTGTCTAGCATGCTTCCCGCGTTTACAAACATGCTGCTTCCCCACTGCAGGGGGATTGTTGTCGATCCTCGATATGACCTGGGGCCCCATCTTTTTCCAAATCACGGAGAGGCCTAGGCCCCCCTTGTCCTCTACGAGCTGCTCTTTGAAGGTGCGGGCCTTACGGCCTCTAACCTGGCTGGGCCCGGCCCACGTGAGGAGGTGCCGGCTCGGCTGAGCGGGGCGCAGCCCTGCAGAGGGCGGCCACGTAAGGTGTCTCGTACCTGGTTGGTTTTTAGCTCAAACGTCTAGGTCTAGCTCGATGAACGTTAGCCAGCCATATTCTCTAATGTCCACGACTGACTTTCCTTGCCCCCAGGCTTGCGTCGTTGCGTTTGATTGCTGGCCGGCCCACCGGCTGGCTCGTATTGCTTGTTAATGGCGCCACCACCCCCCAGTCGGTGGTGCCTCCGCGTGTGACTAAGTTTGGCATGCATAGCGATCTTCGGGATGTGGTGCCCGCAACCCTGTAACTAGGAACTAGACATAGCTACCATGGTCCGGATTCTCCCGATTTCTGGCCTGCGCTGGTTGTCTCCTTGATAGCTACATCCATCCACCCACGTGTCTATTAATTAATCCACCCCATCCCATATTCATTTCCCTGAGGACGTCTGCACACGTGACACAGTTACGTGTAAATTAATTAATTAATTGCTCTCATTAGGATCAAATCCATTCATGGAGCCTCGTGATCTCCCAACGGAGTCATGTTATAATTTCATTTCATTTCAATGGAGCCTCGTTTTCATGGTGATGCATGAGAGAATTCAACGCATATGATAGGACGTAGTATATAATAACACGTGACGCAGTCACGTGTCTATTAATTATTAATTAATTAATAACACGCCCGGAAAGAAATCAATAATGGTTCTAGTCACCCATTGTCCTCCAATGTGCTGGCCAGTCCTGCACAGCAAGTATACCTCAGCCCTCCGCTGCTACACCAAAACACTTTTAAATGTGCTGACATTTTCAAGAAGCAACTCGCACAACCTTCAAAGGTGGACATTATGTGAAGTGAGACAACTATGCCTGGACGCATTACATTTACATTATGTGTAAAATGCGTGGGCATGTGTGCAGCTATGACGCGTACAATGGGCACGCTACACAAGGGCAACTACAATGCATGCGCAGTTAATTCCTACCTGTACCGGGGTGGGTAATCAGGCAATCAGCGGGCCTTCTCCATGACATAAGCAGATGGCATCTCGCAGTGTTGAAATATTTATCTACAACAATAAAACAGAAGTGTGGCGTTGGGGTGTGCAAGACAAGTTGTTTACAGAGGTAGTGCGAGAAAACCACATACACATGGCGTCATTCCAAGAATTTAAACGAACCACATGGGTCACACCCTGATGCAGCCGGCCGGTTCAGGATTGAGATAGGCAGCACCAGTTGAATTGAAAATGCCATTCTGGTCCTCAGGCCAGATGTTGGCGCGCAACACCATCAGCTCTGCTCTGGCCAAGGAAATGGAAGCAGATAACAACACTTGCTAACCGAGTGTAGCCCAGACTCGTCTATTCACATAAGCAACACAAGACCTGCAATGATGCCTGCCAGAAAGCCAGCAAGCCACCAACGTGCCAACGCAAGCCAGCAAACATGCAGCAAGCATAGCAAGAACTAACCACAGTGATAATTTCACATCCCCAATCTGCCAGTCCTTAGTTGCGGAGCTGAGGCTGATTGCGAGTGCGGCCCGCTAACGGTGAAAGGTGGTTACCTGCTAAAAAAAATGGCCCTATAATTGCGCACAGCACTTGAGTGCTCTGTGATCTCTCAATAGAAGCCCATGTTCCGTCAATAACTTGCGAGTTGCGCCTGCAAGGCAAACAAGTACAGACAGCCACCAATGCAAGCAATACAGCTATGCGTATAACCTAGATATGCAAACAGGCGCACAAGTAAGCAAGCCACCTAGTACAGCATTGAATCCATGCAATTGCGGCGGCGACAGCAATGGCAGTCATGACTTTGGACAGCCATGAGAGTCGTGACAGTCATGATAGCAAGGACAGCCATGAGAGCCATAACGGGCATTACCGCCATGACTGCCCAGCAGCGAACAATAATAACACCAAGACAAGCACAGAACCATAACCAACAAGCACGCCTGCTTGATGGGCTCTCGCTCGACAATGCAACGTCGGGACCTGACCCAAAGCACGGCCGCTTTTATGCACACTCCTACATTCATCGACCTACAATGGACAACGCAGAAGAACCAAGACAGCTTGCAGGAAAGAAGAAAAAAGAACAGCAACCCCGTTCGCCAGTTGCATGTTACGGCTGTTGAAAGGTGATGGCGAGCACAGTCGCAGGCAACTCGCCTGGATTTTGGTCCGCCTGGCAACATTACAAGGCAATATCAATCTTCTAAGTGACACTCCATTGGCAGAAACAACGATGCCAAGGAACATTCGATAGTAATGCCGTCATTAGATTGACTGCCTTGGAACATTCATGCACGGCAAACACGGTAAGACTCAGGAAAAAATCCATGCCAATATGCCTGCCATTGGATTGAAATCAACGCTTACGTGTACAATTATTGAAACAACAAGATATTGAAAATCAGTCTACACTCAGATAAATGTCCATGCCGGCCCCTTCACTTCCCGGAATAACTCCCCCGCAATGGCTGCCGGGGTTGGCCGCTGCTCTGTCTGCTCTCGCGTTGGGTTTAACAGCTGTTACCTGTCAGAGCTCTTGACTCTTACTTAACGACAGCTCTACCAAACGGAAGCCACTATTTTTATCACGATTGGCCCGTCGTTGTATCATCCCACCAGCCTGAGCCACTACACGATTCATAAGAAGCACTCCAACCAATCTCCTGGTGGGAGGTTGGGCCCCGGCAAAGGCCCGGGCCAACGCGACTTTTCGAGGACATAACTTAGCTCCCCTTGCGTAAATGCAGCCCGCCACCGGCCTTCATGAAAGACACAATATAAACTTTGATCGACCATGCAACGTGAAGTGGCGAAGTCTCGATTTGCGCGCGACAGCGCAGTTATGGCATGCCCTGCTTTCCGCACCATTCCTCTGACGATTATAAAGAACACTTCCACTCTCATACTCGTCGTCCAGATTTGGCCCGTCGGAAGGGCGTCGGGCGAGGTAAAAGCGACCTTGCTACGATTGAAAATTCCATGGTGTTATGCGAAATAATGGAGTCTTCCGTGCAATTTGGAGTAAAGAGCATTGCGTCAGGCCTGCATCGGGCGCAGTGCTTCCTTGAAATGGCTAAGTCTCGATTTGCGCGCGACAGCGGTTTTGTGGTATGCCCTGCTTCTCGCGCCAAATCCGCCCTCTGGCCCAGCGCGGCGCGTCCGGACAAGTGCGGGTACCTCGGTGTCACCCGCACCTGCGGCATCCCGCACTTGTGTCACCTTTCGGATGTTGCTGCAAATAGTGGCTTCCATATCTGATGCTGTCACTAGGCACGTTGTAAAAGGTTTGTGTTCAGTGTTCACGTTGTGCAGGTCTGGGTTTGTGTTCGATCAGTGTTCACACTTCAGTGACTTCACAGTGGCTTCAGGGTGACTTCTCTAATCTTCTTGCGGCAGTCACCGATTCGGCTGTCAACCTCGGACAGCGTTCGGGACTTTAGATACCCAGGCTGCGTTTCGTTAGTTAGGCAGTGGGAGCTGCGGCGAAGGCTGCGAAGCCGTGCCAGGTATTATAAAGTACTGTACTCGCGAAGCCATCAAAAGGCCGTTGCTGCCCATCGCATGGTCACGAGACAAAACTGCTGTCCTCGGCCAGGCGATGTCACGTGCAGACCGCTGACGTGGCGGGCCAAGGAGAGTCTTGAGACGCACGAGGACAGGCCACTCTGATATGTCTCGGCTGTAATTTAACGCTGGTCTAGGAACATAATACAGAGACCACTCGAGCAACGCAGGCGTGTTTCCCGGGTGCAGTCCTTGTAAAGCAAAGCTTTGCACCGAAAGGCGTGATTGAAAGCTTTGCACCAAGAGGCGTAGTTGGATTTAAGCCCAGCATGGCACGAAAGCTGCGTGTAATGGCTTTTCATGGTTTCAGGACAAGCGCGGCCGCCATGCGGTTGCAATTGTACTTCGCCAAATGGCACCAGCTTGACGACATTTTGGAAGTGGTAAGGCCCTGCGCGCGATGAACGCACCCGAGACTTGCTGTGTCCTTGCGCCCTTGCAACTGCGTGTCTGCTTTCTACCAGCTAGGCTTGCTGATGCACAGTTTTCAGTAGTCGACACGTAGCGCGCGCTGGCTGTTTGGAAATGTGTCAGCTAGCTACTGGATTCAGCTGGCTACTGGATTTACCGAATTATTACTTGCGGCACCATTTGTGCATTATCAACTAAGGATGCTTGCCTCAGGCTGCTTGACTGCAAGGACGGCGAAGGGCTGATTCACATCGTCTGGTCCTGTCAGCATATTTAGCAACTACTAAGCCTGTTTTTTGTGTCAGCACGCCATGGTTCCAACCACAGCTGCGCCATGGTTCCAACCACAGCTGGTATCTGGGACTCCCAATTGCATTCAGCTTTCATGTTATCATGGTCGTTTATCAACCCCACTTTCTCGCCGTGGCAGGGCCGCGGGGGACTATACGATGTTGGCTTGGCTACGTGCTTCCCGGAAATTTACAGTGCTATCTTCCTTGTGTGTGTGCATCCAACCGTTGCAGAGCTTTGAGGGTGCGATTACATTTGCTGTGCTGTCACACATGGCTATCATTTTTTGAAAAGTTGAGTTTCTCTATTGAACACGCACGCCCTTTTAGAATAGGGGGCCCGTACTCTCCACCAGCGCCCATGCCTATGTACCCTTGCATGGGCCTACCCTCGAATGGGTCTGCAATCGACTGGCCTTCCCTGATGCCACCGCAGGTATGCCTGGACGGCCCATTCCCTGCGGAGGCGCCGCCAGAGCCCGAGGTGGCTCGCACATTCGACCCGCCGTATTATGAGTGGTACAACGTGGACAAGGTGGGCTATAGTGACCGGCAAGGTGGTGTATCGTACAGTGTGAGCGAGTGTGACCGACAGCATTGTGTTGGACGAGGGGAGCTGCAGTGACCAGCAATGTGGTCTCTTGAATCCTGACAGCTACGTTCACCAACAGCATTGGGAATTGGACGAAGGGAGCTATAGTGACCGGCACCCCAGCGTGTGGTCTAAAGAGTATACACCGATCGGCACGAACGTGTGTGGGCAATGCAGTGGGAAGTCTTCCTGGTAAATAAATCATAACAAAACAAACCCTAACAAAGTAGTGCTGCTCTAGTACTGCGCTACCAACGCTTAACCTAGTAATAACTCCTAACAAAACAAGTCCTAACAAAGTAGTGCTGCTCTAGTACTGCGCTACCAATGCCTAAATTAGTAATCTCGTATTGCACACGTGCCCATCCTCCCCCAAGGCCTGGCTTGCCTTCAATGCCAATAATTCCTAAGCTAGTATTCTCGCATGGCACACGTGCCCATCCTCCCCCCAAGGCCTGGCTTGCCCCCAATTGCCAATCGTGCATAACCTAGTAATCTCGCAGGCCACACGTGCTCATCCTCCCCCCCAAGACCTCGCTTGGCCCCTACTGTCCTTGACATGCCTTGGCCAACCCACTACGCATGCCTTGACCCATGAAACAGGAAGCGTTTGAGAACGAGACCTCCCACTACAAAGGGCTCAAGGAGATGCTGACGTACATCAACCACCCACTACGCATGCGTTGACCCATGAAACAGGAAGCGATTGAGAACAAGACCTCCCACTTCAAAGGGCTCAAGGAGACGCTGACGTAGATCAACGGCCCACTACGCATGCGTTGACCCATGAAACAGGAAGTGTTTGAGAACGAGACCACCCACTGCTCAAGGAGACGCTGACGTGCATCAACCACCCACTACGCATGCCTTGACCCATGAAACAGGAAGCGTTTGAGAACGAGACCTCCCACTACAAAGGGCTCAAGGAGACGCTGACGTAGATCAACCGCCCACTACGCATGCGTTGACCCATGAAACAGGAAGCGTTTGAGAACGAGACCACCCACTACAAAGGGCTCAAGGAGACGCTGACGTACATCAACGACTACGCGCGGCTGCACGGGCCCTTTGATGGCGTCCTGGGATTCTCACAGGTGCGCAGCTCTTTCGGCCATTTCGTCTGCCAAAGCAGGAGTCATTTTGTGGTTTTGGAGTGCATGTTGTGTTGGGATTTCAAGTTCCTGCCTTCCAGGTGGCTTGGGTTGGTTGGTTACGTAGGTGAAGCGACTGGGGGTGTGTGATTTCTCTGGTTCTGTTTCATTGTTTTTGGATGCCTGGGCAGCAAACAGCCTACGTCACTGAGTCTTGCTGTGCTGCCCTTGTGATCCGTCACAATTTCTATCTGTTCGATCATGATCAATACCTCAGTACATGCATCTGCTTGTTTTTGTGTGCGCAGGGTGCGGCGCTGGCGGCCCTGGTGTGCCTTCTGCAACGCAAGGTGTGCTTTCCGACACACTGCACGCAGGCGTAAACAGTTAGCAGGCGTGACTAGGGCATGTCAGGAGGTATTGCAGTAGGGCATGATAGGAGCTATTGCGTAGGGCATGATAGGAGCTATTGCACTCGGGCATGATAGGAGCTATGGCTGTCGGGCGTGATAGGGGCTATTGCAGTCGGGCTCGATAGGAGCTATTGCAGTAGGGCATGATAGGAGCTATTGCAGTCGGGTGGTGGGTGGAGGTATGCCGGGTGGCATCAGACCGTACTATCGGTGTACTATCGTCAGTCTGTGTCGGTTTGGTGTCAGTATTGTGTTAGTATTGCATCAGTATTGTGTCAGTATTGCGTCCAACTTGTGTCGGTTTTGCCTCAGTATTGTGTCAGTATTGCGTCCACCTTGTGTCGGTTTTCCGTCCCTACTTTGTCAGTATCGTGTTAGCACCATGTGACAGGTTAGGAATGCACAAAACCAATAGTCATCGGACTTGAAGCGTGAGCACTGACTGTGTTTTGAGGCCGGCATCGAGCCTAGCCTCAGGAATGGCTGTAACGCTTCCCAATTCAACACTGTCCCCTTGGCTTACGCCCGCTATACTGATTTCGCGTAAGGAACTGGCCAGGCCTTCCAAAAATCGACGTAGGTGTTCCTGGAGGTTAGTAATCTACACAATCTCGCAACTATGTTAAGATTGCCAGCGGGGACAGCAGAACAAACATGCTGCTACTTCTACTAATTATGAGCGGTCACCCGAACCCAAAGAAACCAGCGGAAGTCCTGAGACCAGTGGGAGATAAGGGGTTACGTCCCCCTCCCTATTTGAGTGAGGCTGATTGATTCTGATGGATTCTAGACCAGTGGGAGAAAATGGGGCTTCCCCTCTCTATATTTTACCATGTTTAAAGGAGGCTGCCCAGACCCCGAACACTACTACTGAAACTGGGAGAGCGGTATCCAGGACTGCCCTTCCGGTTGTTGGAGGAAGCCTGATTGGGCGGGCTTCTCTTTTTGGGTTACGTTGCTGGTTTCTAACGAAAGTGTGGACATGCATCTTATTTGGACGTCCCCCCCCCCCTCCTGGCTTCCCCCTGCAGGGAGACATCATGACGGACGTCCCCCCCCTCCGTTTCTGCATGATCGTGTCGGGCCTGCGCATCTTTGACTCGTCGATGACAGAGATTTTCGACAAGGAGAAGTACGCGTGGCTGTGGGACATGCCGTCAATTCATTTCCTGGGTACGTGCCATCTATAAGAGTTGCCTTATCAAGGACAACCGAAAGGATAGGACGCCCGGCTGTGGGACGTGCTTTCACTCCACTCCTGGGTATATGCTATCTATGATAAGAGTTGCCTTATCAATGACGAGCGAAATCATAGGACGCGTGGCCGGGGGACATGCCACTGCTGCACTTTCTGGATAGGTGCCAGCTAAGAGAGTTGGTGTATCAATGACTTGGCTTGTGGATCCATGGGTCGCATGGCAGGGGGACATGCTCCACCTTGCCTACCACTGCGGTTATTAAAGTTATGTCTTTCAAAGCTAGCAATGGCTCGGCATGTCTTCTGGGCGTGGGTGCAGATGGCAAGAAGGTTACTTAGTAATGTAGTTCAAGTAGCCAAGAAAGTGTGGGCTGTGGGATGTGGTTTTCCCTTTTGCTGGTAATTTCGTTGCCGGGGAGATCATTTGCCTTGCCCACGGTCTTAATTTGCCCTCTTGACAATTGCAAACCGGCCATCTGCAGATCACAGAAGAATATATTATAAGAATATTGTAATAGTATTTGATAGAATGCTGAGGCTGCTTCTCATCCACTCTCACTCCAGCGTAGGCCCTCATAGTGGCCCTTCGTTCTCTTTGCTAAATAAAGCTCCTTGTTCCATCGACTAGTGTGACGTGTGGCTATCTATACTATTGTGACGTGTGGCTATCCATACTAGCTTCTTGTTCCATCCCGCTTCTAGTGTGACGTGTTGCTATCGGTAACTGTATTCTTAACTGTACTGTTATACTGCTATATATACTGTATTTTTCGGTCTTCATGACCTGGCGGCCGCAGGCGAGAAGGACTTCCTGCTACGCGAGAACCAGAAACTGGCCCGCCACTTCCCTGGTGCGGTGCTCGTCCACCACAAGCAGGCGCACACAATCCCGCGGCTAGGCAAGTCACAGTGTTCAAGTCGCTGTGTTCAAGTCACTGTGTTCAAGTCACTGTATTCAGGTCACTGCATCCAAGTCACTGTATCCAAGTCACTGTATCCAGGTCACTGCATTCAAGTCACTGGGTACCCCACGACCGGTGATACTACTTTATTTCCCACTTTGTGGCAAGCCGTGATGATGCATTTCATACTACTCATGGTTTTATTTTTTTGAGTCACTGTATGCAGATGATGAGGTATATTGGTATAGTGGTATACGTCAACCGTTTTAACTTTTGCATGTTTTCTGATCAATGTGTGTGTGTCTGTCCTGAGGATCCTATGTGGCTTTTGCTATTATTGGATCCAATGTAGGTTGCGAGCATTGGGTCATGTAGGCACGCCTCCTCAGCCTCACCGTTCCACGCGCCTAAGAAACTAGCCATGGTCGGGCATATGTTGGTTTGCTGTTGTTTGGTCCTCGTCAGGTCATAGTCAATGTCATGACGCAGTCCCGCTGTCCTGAGCGTTGGGCATGCCTCATCTCCCCGCCGCCCACCTGCACTCTCCCCACTTCCAAAGCAACATGGCACTGTAGCACACATAAATGTGGTACTGTATCACAAGTCGCTGGGTGAATCACGATGCGGGATCGTGTTGGGCGTCGTGAAGCGGCACTGTAAATGCCTGATGCCAGTGTGAGCAGCCCTTGGATTCATTTGCACCGCGGGCATGCTATCTAGTGAGTCAATGAACAGCTGTGAGTTAATGAACAGCTAGGAGCCTGTTTGAGCCAGTGCTACGAGCCTGCGGAAATACGGTTAGGGCTCCCTCTGCGTCCCAGCGCGCAGTTATTTATGCCTTTCCAGGAAAGGGCCTTAGTGAGAGACTCCACAGTCTACACTAAGCTGGGCTCATAAACTGTGACTGTTGTAAGTTCTGCCAGGATGGGGCATAAGAAACCTTTGTGTAGGCGTCCACCCTTCGCCCCTATCCTATGCCCCTAAACAGATCTGTTGGTAGGAGGTTCCGTTGGTAGCGCATCACCTCCCTTCCCTGAGGTGCGGGCGGAGCCTGCCGTCAGTGCCGTCAGTGCCGTCAAGGCATCATGTGAATGTGCATGCGGCTGCCATAGCAAGGAGACAACCATATCTGAAATGCTATGACCATGAGCTCATCATGAAGTAATGGATTTGTTTTCATGAATGAAATCATTGGCAAAGACGTTGAGACTGGAAGGGCCTGGGAAACGTCCACAGCTACAAAATGCCAGTTAGTTGGTGTCGTGTTGAGACAAAATGTGTTGATTCCAAAATGCTGCTGCTACACAATGCCAGCCAGTTATATCGTATTGGTAGCTACCAAATGCCATTGATGCATGATGGATGATCAGATGATCAGCGGTCATCCGGCCGCTTTCTGTCTGGGTGGTCCCAGTGCTAGGCCGCCAGTGCTGGCTGGAGTACACCCGTAGATCCTGCCATTCGCTGTAGCTCACTACAAACTACCTTACAGTGACCTTCCAAAAATTACTGTATGCCAGTACACCATGACGATAGCTACAGGCAGCAGTTTCAAAGGGACCGTTTACTTCAGGTAGTTGCCCTATCAATCCCGTGCGTTTGCTTCAGGTAGTTGCCCTATCAATCCCGTGCGTTTGCTTCACGTAGGTGCCCTATCAATCCCGTGCGTTTGCTTCAGGTAGGTTCCCTACTAATCCTGCTCGTGATTGGAAACGGGTTGTGTCTATGGGGTTTGCTGTGGGGGCATGTTTACATGTTGGGCATGTTGGTGGTGTTGCGGGGGAATTTGTTGGACTTCTCCTGCTGCAGATGAAGAGAACATGAAGATCGTGAGAGGCTTCCTGACGAAGAGGCTGCAGCAGGCGAGCCAGCCAGGCGCCACCACGGCCCAACTCGCTGTACATAAGCTGGCTCCAGCCGTCCAGCCCCATTCACACCTATGAGGTGGGGCCATCCAACAGCATTACATCGATGAGATGGGCGTAATAGTCTGAGCCAACATGTGACATGACAATCCTGCTGACATGTCAGCAGCTGCTGACAGCATGTGGGTTGTCTGACCGGGTACACCGCTACGTAAGATTATATGTAAGACTTCATTGGGGGGCTGCTTGGCAGGATATCCTTGGTCAGGTCACTTACATGGTGACCTGATGGCTTGTATGGACGCATGGACTTGTGGGAGACAATGAGCGCAACAGCCAAGTAGTGCAGGGCCGGATCATGTACTATACGGAGGGGAATCCCTTTGAGCCATCACTCCCACCAGCTGTGACCATGTACCATCTGCAGAGATGGCAATTATTGCCATATTTGGTTGAAGGATCTCAACATGGCGGCTGCGCAGGTACATCTCAGGAAGATAGCAGGCGCACAAAAGAGTGTTTTGACCTGACCAAGGTGCAGCGGCAGCTGCTGTACAGACCGAGCTATCTTGTGAATGCGCAGTCACTAATGAATGGCTTGTCACCCTCAAAGTACTGTGGGAGACAACCGCACCTTGATGCGGTACTAGGAGACAAGCCTGAGTTGACACATGCACGAGATACAGCTGCCACCAAGAATGACCATGCTGTAGATGTGCTGATAGCGCTGTAAATAGTGTATTCCGTATTCAACATTGCATATCATATTAGCTGGTATCAGCAGTGCAATGATCAAGCTATGACTCTGGAATTGTCTGATTGAAATGCCTGCCAGTCTTTCAATGCATGCACATCCATGTATTCGATAATCATGGGCATTGAAACTGCTTTACTGCCATGATGCAATTGCTTTACTACAACTACAGTGCAATTGACCATCCATCTACATGTGCAACGATGTCATCATACCCTGGCGCAAGTATAGCACAGGCTTGCAAGTTTGTGTTCAACGTGGGTGATGTTGGAGTGCACACACATTATACTTGCGGCAGTCATGCATGGCGCGCCGGGCAGCGCGATGCAGCATGAGCTGCCAGATACGTTCACATCCAAATCCAACGCAGGGCCGGCGGACAGTACATGGTGCAGCCATGCCCAAACAGGTTACAGACCGGTGTCAGTGTCTATATAGTTTAGCTTGCTTTTTCATGCATGGCTACGCATGCCAAGCTTGAATGCGGCTAGATATATCTGGTTGTCTCATTTATATATAACGCAGGCTAGATGATACTGGTTGCTGCATGGTGGGCAAGTTAGATATGCACAACTGAATGCGCACTTACAGCCATTGACGCTGCACCAGGTGTAAACACTGCACGCATACCTCCAGAAACAGTGTGAGCTCGTATGAAAATGTCAACTTGTCATGTGAGCACTGCGCATTGATTCGTTTGTGTCATGATGCACGCAGAGCTTGCTGGATATGCGTGCATGCAGATGCATGCACGCATTCCACGCCCACAAGGTGCTGGCACGCCGCATCCATGCTCAGCCCTTGCTGACGTTGTGGAATGTTCTGTTATGCTCCAGAACCTTGACAACATGTGCTGAATCTTTTCTTACCATGAGTAATCTCCTGCAAGTATTGCACAACCGGAGGGACCTCAACTGGTTGTTTAGAACTATCCCCGAGCGAGTGTACAATTGGGTGTTGGGTGTTGGGGGGGGCTAACCCCCCTTTCCCCCCAGGCCCTGCACAGCATAAGCCGTCCCATGCCCCAAACTTGTGCAGTCGATGTGGCAGTCATCGCAACTCAAGCATTATAGCTGGAACCCTATTGGAACGTAAAGAACAAGGACTGAAGGACATCGTCACCGTCGCGGCCAGACAATTGCCAGCTGGGCTGGCACGTCCTGGAATAAAAGAATGCCACGAAGGTATCATTATCTTCGCCTATGCCATCAAGATAATAACACCTTATTATTATATCCGTAATAAGGGATTATTCTTACTATGAAGATAATAAAAATACCTTATTGTTATCTTCATATTCAATTGTTATCTTCATAACAATAATAAGATGATAGCAATAAAATGATAATGATAAGGTAATAATAGTATACCGATGGTAGTAAAACGTGTGTGGTGGCCGTCGAAATTACACTAGACTAACCGTGGTGCTTCATTGCCTCGATTGCAGTTACGTGGACTTTGCTACCCGCGCAGTCCCTGGTAACACAAGCTTGGGCTAAACGCATATCGCCCAACTAAAGTCCTATTCTTCAAGACTACCATTTCTTAATCTTTCGAGTATCGCCCGCAGTACATAGCCGCTCTCAGCAAGCCCCACGACAGAGATATCGGAGGACATGGGTTTTGGCTGCCCCGCATTCCGCCCACGTTTCCCTCCCGACCACACACCATCCTAGCCCATGTGAACAAGTTTCCGTCTGATTGTAAGTTAACCGCTCACCGTGGCAGCTGCTGCATCATGAACCGGCCTTTCGCTTATGTACAAAGTGCGCAATCCATGACAACCAAATGAAAAACTACCAGTCGGCTGGGTCTGATGAATGCCACCTAGTTAACAGAATAAACGAAATTGAGACAGTGCCTGGGTTCAATACGATATTACGACGTGCATTGATGCATGTGAAAATTCCATACGGGGTTGCCGTAATATTGCTCAAAGGCGACAACATGTTGGGAATCTCCATGCGAATTCACTGGCGATGGATAACGTGATGGACGCCAGACGCGCGACGTGACAGATTGCGGGGTCGAGGCCTCGAGGGGGCCTGGCAAAATCTCGTTACATTTTTCTGCTGCCTAACATGCTAGCACTGCGTTGCAAGTTTCTTCGCTTGCCGCAAACATTTTGGGAGTTCCATGGGCTACGCCCATTCGTTCCATGCTCATAGGACACAATCATGCCTGTAGTAGAAACCTGTGAAAATACTTTTATATGTTTTTTCCTGAATACTTCTGTATCTCGGGAATCGGGGATGCGCCACAAGGAGTAGTTTTCCACACGATCTGGTGAAAACAACTCGGAAACTTTTGCCATGCAACCGAGGCGAACGTGAAATTAGTCAAATTACCCCTCGAATCAGACATGGTGACCTGGGAGCTGTGACCGTGGCGAAGAGTCGGCAACATATTTCTTTTGCACTGCGAGAAAGCAGAGGAGTGCACACGATTTGCCATTACCGTCTTGTTTAGGTATCAGCTTCGCGAATCTGGGTTTACCTGGGTTTACTCAGATCCCATGGCTTTACTAACATTCTAAGGGTGCTATGCGGGAGGGAATCCAGAGCAGGGTCGTGTTGGTGCGCTTAGCTGAGCGAAGGTCACACTTTTCTTAGATAACCATGAATTTCCTTTCTAATGCTTTTGGAAGTCAGTGCACGATAGCTATCAATCTATCGGATGGCAACACACGGCCGTTATCCACTATTAAAAAGCCCAATGGGGCTGTGGAAACAGCACCGTTGTTCGAGTCCGGGGACTCCGTTTCAGGGGAGGTCCGAATTGAGCCGGTGGTGGGAAAGAGGGTTGACCACGTGGGTGTAAAAGTCGAGCTCTTGGGGCAAATCGAATTGTATTTTGACAGGGGTCATTTCTATGACTTCGTTTCCCTGGGTGAGTACCCCGCCCTGCTAGCAAGTCACTCCCTGCAACGCCTACTCTTTCGCCTTAGGAAGGTTTCGGGACGTCTGGGCTGCCTCCTCTTCGTTCTATGCGCGTGGACTGACTTTCCCGGTCGTGGGTGTGGCCGTGCAGTTCATAAGCGCTATGCCGTCTATACCCTGGCACCATCTATACCTCAATAGCAAGTTAATAAATCCGACGGAGGCTCTCTTTAGGAATGTCTTTGTCTTATCCAAGGATTATCTTGATGTCACCAAGCCGCACGTTGTCGCAAGGAGAAGGCGGGAAGAATGAGGGGGGGATGGGGAACGATGGTTGGGGGCGGGTTACAGCACACTCATCAATAGGGTGGGTCTGGCATGCAGATGGCAGCATCGCTCTTTCCACAACATACTGTCATTAAAGCCAGCCCGTTCGCCTTGCGGTGCACATACCCATGTGCTTCTCCACTTGTAAGCGATCTCATTTGAGCGACAGTCTGAGGACAGACCTGGGCATTGTTGTGTTTGTTGTTTCAGCAGCTATGGCCCCCTTGTAACCCAGTTACCCCCTTTCAGTAGGGCCATACGTGCGATCAGTTGGGCCCTGTGTCTCTGATAGCCCAATAAACTGAATAGAGCCACATTTCTTCCTTGTTGAGTTGTTTGCTCAACCCAAATCCATTTGCTGATTTCATCCTTTTCCTTATCCCTGCCCCCCTGGCTGTCCGCAGCGCGCGAGCTGGCGCCACCTGGCGAGATCTCCAATGTCGTCAAGTACCCGTTTGAGTTCAGCTCGGTGGAGATGCCCTACGAGTCCTACGAGGGGCGCCACATGCGGCTCAGGTACGCAAACACCGTTGCTGACCCCCGTCACTAGCTTTTGCCCAGGATTCTTTTGAGAAGTGGGCCTGACCAAGGGGGCGCCGCGTGGGTTTGAGGCGGGCCAGCTGCAGCGAGTCAACTTGTGGCGTTCCTCTGCCCACGTATGCCCGCACACGTCACCATGCGGCCGCATAGCTGTCCGAGCAGTAACAAACAGTCCCGTTCGTTCATTTTGTGATGTGTACAACAAACATATGCAACAATAGCAACACATGCAACCTGCAGTCTAACCTGCCGTCTATGTACGCGTACTCCATCACCCGCCCCCTTGTAACGCTGGCCAATCATGATATACGTACGTGCGTGTTCCCACCCCCCTGTTCCCGCGCAGCTTCAACCCGCCACCATACACCCACCAATCATGACATCCCCCCCTACAAAAGATCATATACCCCCCTAATACGTAGGTGTTCCCACCCCCCTGTTCCCGCGCAGCTGCAAGCCCCCACCATACACCCCACCACCCACACCCACATGCCTCTATCCATGGACCTTCTCGTTTTCGTAGCTGCATGCCCGCGCACCCGTCCCCTTGTTATCCCACGACCACTTTGTCGTGATTACCGATTAAAGGCCCCTATGACCGCGCCCTGTGCTGATCGTGGAGGGTTGTCATTCACCTGTGCTCCCCTGTACAGCGTGGAGGGGTGGCACGCAACCCGTGCACTAGGGGACGGATGACGATCTAGACAGACATTGGGAGCGTGGCCAGCACCGTGCACTTGTGCTTGCCAGTCGGGCGTTGCATCAACCCGTTGGCACAGCGCGTCTGTGCGTGCGCTCTTCTGCGCAAGTGCGTCGTTCCTGCATCTGCGTCGTCGTGAGGGGGACATGCTGCCGGTTGTGGCGGGCAGCAAGTAAAATAGGCCAGGATAGTTAATAGGCCAGGATGGGCTTGTGGCCCCTTGCTTCAAGGGGTGGCCATGTCTGGCGGCTGCTCAATAGATTAATGTGGGACATCTCTCTCTCTCTCTCTCTCTCTCTCTCTCTCTCTCTCTCTCTCTCTCTCTCTCTCTCTCTCTCTCTCTCTATTTGTTTGTTTGTTTGTTTGTTTGTTTGTTTGTTTGTTTGTTTGTTTGTTTGTTTGTTTGTTTGTTTGTTTGTTTGTTCGTCGTTCTCTACTTTCTTGGCCCCTGTCTTACTCCCCCCCCACACACATACACGTACGCACACACACGCAACACCGCCATGTCCATGCCTCCCCCTTCCACACACCGTTTACCGGCACGTGCACACAGTTTACCTTGTACACGTCTACCGTATACCTTTTTGTGTGGATGCCGTCTTTGCCCGCAGGTACGTCGTCCGCGTGACCATCCAGCGCCACTACGCGTCCAACATCGTCAAGGACCTGCCGCTGTGGGTGCAAGGGTACACGACCGTCGATCCGGAGGAGAACAAGAAGATCAAGGTGAGGGGGGGGGGGGGGGGGTAGAACCAAGTGGTAGCGTAGGAGAACAAGAAGATCAAGGTGAAGGGAAGGGAGGGTTGGGGGGTTGTAGTACCGATTGGTAGCAGAGGAGGGCACGAAGGTCAAGGTGAGGGTTTTAGTACCGATAGGTGGCATAGGAGGAAGGTGAGGGAGGGCTTTGTATACCGATAGGTGGCATAGGAGGCCAAGAAGGGATTTTCAGACGAGCAAGGGTTGTCGATGTATGCATGCAGGTTCAGGGAGGTCGCGTTAGGAAGCCAAGTGTGTTAAACCATACTCATGCCCATGGTTGCATGGACATGGCGTGTAGCGCACATCGGCTCTGCGCGGATGATTGGCACTGTCTGGACGCCTGGACAGTTGAGAAGCACCAGGTAAAGGTTTGCTTACTTTGCCTTGGGCGAGGTATCGCAACGACGGGCTTGTTTTCTGGCCCCTCGCGTAGTCTGCACTACGGCGGGCGGGCTTTCCTTGGTCCGTGCGCTGTGTCAGATGACTCTTGGACGAGGTAGCAATGGTTGGACCTGTCTCTGTCCGGTCGGTTCGTTTTTTCGTCCCTGTGTTTTGTGACCGATGGAGGTTGTTGCCATGGGCTCACCTATCAATCCTTGAGCCTGCGGTTTGTGTTGGGGGATCCCTGCCTCGTTACAGATGGAAGTGGGCATCGAGGACTGCCTCCACATCGAGTTTGAGTATGCCAAGTCCATGTGAGTCACCCTCCTGCACCCGTGTGTGTTTATGTGCCAAGTCCATGTGAGTCGCCACCTTCTTGCGCTTTTCTAACCTTCTGCCCGTATGTCGTACTGTTCCTTTTCTGTATAACCTTGTTGCTGAATTGCCTTGTCGCTATGTCAAGCTGTCGCTGTGTCAAGCTGCCTTTTCCAAGTTGCCTTTCTTCCAAAGTGTTCTCTTGTGCATCGGCCTGCCTTTGATGATGTTTGCTGCCGCTGCTCCTTGACTGCCCTTTTTTGCCGACGACAAGCTCAGGCAGAACATGTTCAGTGATCGTACCTGAATGCCATTATTTCCCTCGATGCCTGTTGCACAGCCCATGATCATACAGCCAGGCTTGCGCTGGTCTCCAGTGTGTCGGCCGACACCCACCATGGTCATATTGCTACTCAACGCACCGCATCTGTGTACCTTCTATAGCGATAGTGGTATACTGCTACTACATAAGCTATGCTATTATATATAGCGATAGTGGTATACTGCTACTACATAATCTATGCTACTATATATAGCGATAGTGCTATACTGCTACTACGTAAGCTATGCTACTATATATAGCGATAGTGGTGTACTGCTGCTCTATAAGCTATGCTAGTATATATAGCGATAGTGGTATACTGCTACTACATAAGCTATGCTACTTGGTATACTGCTACTACATGAGCTGTGCTACTATATATAGCGATAGTGGTATACTGCTACTCTGTAAGCTATGCTACTATATATAGCGATAGCGGTATACTGCTACTACATAAGCTATGCTACTATGTATAGCGATAGTGATATACTGCTACTACATAAGCTGTGCTACTATATATAGCGATAGTGGTATACTGCTACTACATAAGCTATGCTACTATATATAGCGCTAGTGGTATACTGCTACTCTATAAGCTATGCTACTTTATCTAGCGATAGCGGTATACTGCTACTCTATAAGCTATGCTACTATATATAGCGATAGCGGTATACTGCTACTATTGGAGTACAGTGCCTTTCTATAACTACAGTGCCTTTTCTATAACTGCAGTGCCTTTTTAAATCCTTACTGTGTACTAGTATTTACTTCTTTTGTTTAGAGCTAAGTTCAAAGGAGTTTCTGTCATTTACCTTCTACCGCTTCTTACGGTACCCGGCTGTTTGCACCCCTTCCCCCCCACACCCAACCCCCACCCCCTTGTTGCCGCACGGTCAGGTACCACCTCAAGGACGTGGTGATCGGCAAGATCTACTTCCTGCTCGTGCGCATCAAGATCAAGCACATGGAGCTGGAGATTCGGAGGAGGGAGTCGTCTGGGTCAGGTGAGGGGTCAATGAGCCGTTCATGGATCTACTGTTCGCTAGGGTATCTAGCGTTGATGAGAAGGGAGTTGTCCGGGTCAAGCGAGGGCGTGGTATGTGCTAGTCTTGAGGTATGCTAGTCTTTTGTGGTATGTTGTCTTGTGTGGGCTAGTCGTGAGGAAGAGGGAGTTGTCTGGGTGAAGTGCAGGGCCATGCAGAATTCGAGTGGGCATGCTTGTACAGACGAAGTAGTATCCCCCGATTTCTGGCCTGGGCTGGTTGTCTCCTTGGTATGCGAGAATGCTGATGCAGCGGGGAAAAATCCTGCAGGCCAGGTGAAACACATTATAGTAAACTCTACTACAGTAATATATTTGCGAGCGGCCATGCACCTGGGTATCGTGCGCTAGTACCTCATCCGTTTGCATATCACGTAGCCAGTGCGTGGTCGCATGTGTAGCGTAGATGCTACCACGTTTTGGCTCAGGCGGCACACACGTACGAGGGCTCCCAGGCGAGATATTGCCTGCCTGCCTGTAGATGGGTAGGCTATAGATGTAGATGTGTAGCTATCCCTCCTAGATTAAAAGTTGGAACATATGTCCGTTGGGGGTAGATGTAGCACATATCCCTTAGAAGGGGCCTATGGCTTTCAATACATTCTGGGCTACTTCCTGCAAGGGTAGGGTGTAAACTACACCTGCTCTGGGTGCACAAAGTGCACCTGCACCACTATGTATTCCAGCAGCTAAGGTGCGGACATAGGGTGGAAGATATCCCTCCTAGGTTGTTCTCATTTTTTGCTTCGTTTATCTCCCCAGCCTCATACCCAGAAACACTTTTTTAGATGAATACGTATGTACTGCTGGTACATAATACACTGACCTGTTGATTGTAATAAATAAATGGTTTGCTCATCCCCGTCACATACTTGCGGCATCACACTACGCCGCCACCTTCCATCGCCCCCTCGCAGGCGCCAACACATTCAACGAAAACGAGACGATCGCAAAGTTCAAGATCATGGACGGGGCGCCCGTGCGCGGTGGGTGGATGGCCCACCCCTTGCCGCTGATCCTACATGGCTCTGGTTGCTCATGTCCGCTTGTGCGCGATGATAAACAACTTATCACCATGTACACCCTTGTCACGCATCCTACGTGTGGCTGTGGTTGCTCATGTCCGCTTGGGCGCGATGATGAACAACTTATCACCATGTGCACCCTTGTCACGGATCCTACGTGTGGCTGTGGTTGCTCATGTCCGCTTGTGCGCGATGATGAACAACTTATCACCATGTACACCCTTGTCACGGATCCTACGTGTGGCTGTGGTTGCTCATGTCCGCTTGGGCGCGATGATGAACAACTTATCACCATGTACACCCTTGTCACGGATCCTACGTGTGGCTGTGGTTGCTCATGTCCGCTTGTGCGCGATGATGAACAACTTATCACCATGTACACCCTTGTCACGGATCCTACGTGTGGCTGTGGTTGCTCATGTCCGCTTGGGCGCGATGATAAACAACTTATCACCATGTACACCCTTGTCACGGATCCTACGTGTGGCTGTGGTTGCTCATGTCCGCTTGTGCGCGATGATGAACAACTTATCACCATGTGCACCCTTGTCACGGATCCTACGTGTGGCTGTGGTTGCTCATGTCCGCTTGGGCGCGATGATGAACAACTTATCACCATGTACACCCTTGTCACGGATCCTACGTGTGGCTGTGGTTGCTCATGTCCGCTTGTGCATGTCAATGTTCGCTATCTTATGCGCATGATATGATAGAAATGCGCGATGATAGAAATGCTTATCATGTATGTGGCGTTGATAAACAATCATCATCATGTACACCATGGACGCGGCGTGTAGGCTTGGCGAGGGCAGGGGGTCGATTGGCCTGGACCTAGGTGTCGGACGGATGCCTGGGTTGGATGTCATGTCCGTTGTGTGTTCTTGGGGGCGTAATCTTTTAGAGCAGGAGTAGAGCAGTAGCGGAAGGAAGATCAGGAGCTGTACGTCGTGTGTTCTTGGGGCACAACATTTTACCAGGATTAGAGCAGTAGCGGAAGGAAGACCAGGAGCTGTACGTTGTTGGTTCTTGGGGCATAGCATTTTACCAGGAGTAAAGCAGTTGCGGAAGGAAGACCAGGAGCTGTACGTTGTTGGTTCTTGGGGCATAACATTTTACCAGGAGTAAAGCAGTTGCGGATGGAAGACCAGGAGCTGTACGTTGTTGGTTCTTGGGGCATAGCATTTTACCAGGAGTAGAGCAGTTGCGGAAGGAAGACCAGGAGCTGTACGTTGTTGGTTCTTGGGGCATAGCATTTTACCAGGAGTAAAGCAGTTGCGGATGGAAGACCAGGAGCTGTACGTTGTTGGTTCTTGGGGCATAGCATTTTACCAGGAGTAGAGCAGTTGCGGAAGGAAGACCAGGAGCTGTACGTTGTTGGTTCTTGGGGCATAACATTTTACCAGGAGTAGAGCAGTTGCGGAAGGAAGACCAGGAGCTGTACGTTGTTGGTTCTTGGGGCATAGCATTTTACCAGGAGTAAAGCAGTTGCGGATGGAAGACCAGGAGCTGTACGTTGTTGGGTGAAGTTTGTACCTTGAGCGGCTCACTGTTTCCGGCGGTCCAGGTTTTTCTGTGTGGTTTTCCTGTGTGCCTCTTAATTCGATCTATTCTCACCCTGGCACAGTCCTCACGCGCACTTCGCAGGGGACTCAACCCTGATCTTTTGTTCCTTATGTGGCCTTTTTTCTGCTAGCCTAAGCGTGCCATGTCACCCCTGGCTATCAACCCTACAAGTTGCCATGATTAATGTCACACACAACTCCATATCAATTTGCATGTTCTTTCTCACAATGACTATCTGATAGCGCCAACTTGCCTTGCCAGGGTCTCCTGTGAGCCCCTAGTATATCACCCTCGTGCATTTTTTGAATAGCCCAGGCGACTCCATACCAATACTCGTTTATCACCCTCATGTATCCATTGAATAGCGCAGGCGACTCCATCCCCGATCTGCGTGCTCCTGTTCAATACCTTATATACCGTACCCTCCGTGGCTGCGATCTCCTTTTGAAACTTATCATCGTCTGTATGGCTCACGCAGGCGACTCCATCCCGATCCGCATGTTCCTGGCGCCGTACGAGCTGAGCCCCACGTACAAGAACGTGAACAACAAGTTCTCTGTCAAGTACTACCTAAACCTTGTGCTCGTCGACGAGGAGGACCGCCGCTACTTCAAGCAGCAGGAGATCTCCATGTACCGCGAGCGGCCAGGGACAACGGCCGCGGTGGCGCCACTGGCATCCTCATCATCATCGGCGGCACTGCTGGCTTCAGCACCACCGCTGCCATCCTCGACGCCTGCCACATCAGCATCATCATAGCACGCTGCGACATCATCATCATCGTCATTGTCATCATCATCATGGAACGCGACATCATCGTTATCGTAGCCCGACATGTCATCCTTGCGATAGCATGTGGGAGGGTACAGCCTATGAAAACAGCAATCTTCACGACAGCGGTTGGATTCGGGATTGGCTGTCTGTATCAAGGAGACAACCAGCTTCGGGATTGGCTGTCTGTATATACGGTCGCCGGAAAAGGAGGGCATGCCCGCGCGTTGTTGTGTCCTCGTTGCCTTAGCAGCTGAACATGGCTACTAGTATATGGGTGGAGGAATTGGTGGTGAAGGGTAAGGGCAACTCACCACGACATTCCGGGCAGTCATCAGATTGGAAAGCATGTCTGGTGGGTTGTTGGGAATGAAAACAGCTCTCCGTTGTAGAGGCAATAACGATGTTTCTTGACTTATTGCATTTGTCGTTAGCAGCCAGGACTGTCGTCAGTAATTTGTCAGCATTATTAGACAACAATCAAGCTATGTTGCACTAGTATATGACCCCATTTGGGTCATGGCTAACTAAGCTTCCTGCGGCATGTTACTGCCTGGCAGGTGGCATTTTGTACTTGTAAGTAAACCACTATATAAGCCAGCCAGGTAAGCCTGCCATGGACTACACCCAGATGTTGCTGGCCGACCTAGTGGTCGCAGCCCAGTTTGAACACCGCATCCACTCCCTCTCCCTTCTTTTGACTGCCATGCAGAACAAGAAGCGGTGGCAGAAGGTTGTCCAGGCTCACACGCCAGCCCTTGTGGGCAAGCCACCCCCCCCAAAGAGGAAGGGGCGTTTTGCTGACTAGCGTAGTTAGGATTTTCTAGACTAGATAGCTTAGAGTTAGGTTAGTTCGATTACGCGGCTTCTCCCCCCTCCACCCACCCAACATGGAATATGTGCTACATGACCCCCCAACGGAGGCATGTTATAATTTAATTTAACCCGTGTTTTTTTACAACGCGATACATCGCGTTGTAGGGTTAGAACGCGATGTATCGCGTTGTAATCTGACACGTGGCAAACCTATTAAACATGCGATTTTTGGTCTGAAACTTTCAACACAGGTCAGAAACATCTCATAGAACTCAAGAAAAAATCCTGTTTTTTTTTTTTTTTTTGTGACAGCTGCAAACAAATATGTACCACTGAAATCACGCATTTTCGCGGGACGAAGGTGAAGACGACGGCAATGGCGGCAGGTAGATCTCGCCAGTTTTCGCGCGAATTTCAGTGGCTGTTGGGTGGCACGACCATGATGATGCGTTATAAGGTTGATAATTAGGTTTTGACGAGTTGTTGAGGTACTGGGGCAAAGGAAACGTAGTTTTTTCCAGTTTCTCACCCAACTTTCATGCGAAAACCCCGGAAACCGGCATAAATATTATTACGGCATGACTCGGGTCTGCTGCGGCACCATGCTTGGTATTTCCATGGTGTTTAGACTTCTTAACACATGTTTATTCATTCCGAATGCCCGGACTCTCGGCTAAACCGAGATTTGTGCAGACTTTTATTGGGTAGCTCCGGGCATGATGGTGCCTGCAAATAGCGTAAGGCGTGACCGTGGCTATTGCTACGGTGTGCTGTATTTTCCTGGAAATGGCCTCTGCCACCGGCTCAATAGTGCTTGCAGGCGTAAGTATATTGTGTTTCTACCTAGTTTCTGCCAGTTTTCCACTTATTTCTACCGAACTCTGCCCAGCCTCTCTAAGACCGCCATCCTACTCGACGTTGCTTGCATGTCAGCCATAGCAGGTTGCAGTTGTGTAGTATTTAGGTGCTGTATACGTCGTCAAGCCGTGCATATATTGTGAGGATTGGATGTTGATGGTTTATACTGCGTTGATTGTGCAAGAAGATCAGCTAGGTGCCCATAATCATGGTGTATAATCATGTTTTGTTAGCATCTTCCCACCATTTGCTAGCATGCATTCCACTGTCATCTTTGCCTGCATGTAAGCTCATAGATCACTCAACCTATCCAAGCCTTGCATTACACGTGCCTCTTTCTTTCAGTATTGCACGCGTTATGGAATGAATTGACGCTGACCGCTGTCACTGCCTGCGCAGTGACGACTGTCAGTGCCATCGAGTCTCCAATCTTATTGGTTTCTGCATCGCCAATAATATCGCCATCCTGGGAATCCAAGAACACAGGCGCACTGCATCGGCCCGCGGATCAACTGCCCTTGCTGCTGACGACATCGACGGCTGGCGGTTCTACTGCGGAGGCGGCGACGGCACCGGGAACGGGGGCGTCGGTCTCCTTTGCTCCCCGCTCGCCGTACGCCACATGGGCGAACCCCAGCTGGTCAACGCTCGGCTCCTTGTGGCCACTTTTCATTCGATGGAGGGCCACTCGACCTACGCCCTGACGGTGGGCGTTAGTTACGCACCCCACTTCCGGCCACCCAGAATAAGACCGCAAGGACTTCTTTGCAGCGCTGGAGAACCTGGCGAACGGCATCCCTGGTCGCAACTACCTCGCTCTGCTGCTGGACGCCAACGCCACGCTACCACCGGGTACTGGCGGATGTCAGCACGCCCCCAACGACTGTACGGTCTCCAATGCCAACACTGAACTTTTTGCTGATTTGCTTACGACATGCGATTTGGTCACTGCCAACACCCGCTTTCCACATAGTCCAGATGCTTTGGTCACACACACCTCGCCAACTGGCACTGAACGCTGCATTGACTATGTTGTAATGCGCAAGCGTCATCAAGGATCTGTACTAGCTGCTCGCTCGCATGTGATCCCCCTGGTGCGCTCCGATCATCGCATCGTCACCGCCCGCATCCGCCTGCGATTCCCCTCGCCCTTTCGTAAGCACGTGGCACCACCTGATTTGCGCACACTTCAGTTGCTTGAGAAATCTGACGACGCTCTGGAGGACTTCCCTGAAAAACGCGCCCACAAGCGCGCGGCAGAGGCGTTCGTCGACGCGCTGGACATCCCGGCCAGCCACGCCCAGCTGTTCGCTGCCGGCCCGGCATCGGCCCTTCGGCACCTCGCTGACAAGCTGCCCGCGGCCGGGGCCCTGCTGCCCCCCCGCCGCCCGCCCCGCTTCACCAGCCTGCACCGGCTCCCCGCCGTCATCCAGGCCCGGCAAGCCCTGCGCGACAACAGCGACCCCGCCCGCTACGCCCGCCTCTCAAAGCCGATTACCACTCGGCCATCCGGCAGGCGACCAAGGAGCAGGAGGACCTTCATGTCCGCGAGTACTTCGCCCACCTCAAGGACCAGCACGGCAAGTACGCCTGGACCCGCCTGCGTCACGCCCAACGGCCCGCCGGCGGCGCGCAGCCGGCGCCGCGGACGCTCTATGGCTCACCGCAGCAGCAGCTCGACCAGTGGTATTCCTCCCAGTCCCGGCTGCTCGGCGCCCCCCCGCCGCCTCCGCCGCTTGGCCCTCTGGCGGCCGCACGCCTGGCAGTAGCGCCTGCGGACGTCCCTGCGCCGCCCACGCCGCCCGCCGCTGAGCAGGACTATACACGTACCCAGCCCTGACGGAACCCCTGGCCGACCCCAACCAGCTCCCGCCGTTCACCGAGCTCGAGCTGAGCACCGCCGCCAAGCAACTCCACTTCGATGCCGCCGTTGGACCTGACCAGCTCCCAGCTAGCCCCGGTGATTAAGCTGACGGCGCTCACGGGGTTCCTGCTTGACGTCTGCAACCGGATCCTGCTTGCCGACGCGCCGCCGATTCCTGAGTGGCAGCACAGCTACCGTATTATGCTGTACAAAAACAAAGGTTCCCCTGACGACCCCGCCAACTACAGAGGAGTCTGCATCCAGAGCGCCGCACTCAAGTTGTTCATGCGCATGATCCTCAACCGCCTTCGTTCTGCTCTCGACTGTCACCTTGGGGAAAGTCAAATGGGCTTCCGTCCTGGGCGCAACACCGTCATGGCCATCTTCGTCGCGCGTCGCCTCTTCGAGGAAATTGCTCTCCTGCAACCTGGTGAGTTTCCCGCCATCCTGATCTTCGTCGACTTCATCAAGGCTTTTGATTCTGTCCTCTGGGACGCTCGATGGGCTGTACTTGCTCGCGCTCGCGTCCCCACTCCCCTGATTACCGTCATCCGCACGCTGTATGAGGGGTCGACCACTTCGGTGCGCACTCAACACGGCATTACCCCGCCATGCCCACTGCAGACCGGCGTCTGGCAGGGTTGCGTCCTGTCGCCGTACCTGTTTATTATTGTAGTGGATTATGTTATGCGCCAGGCACGTGCTCACTTTGCTAGCATTGCAGGCCGTGCCCCTGGCCTAGCGATCACGAACGAGCTTGGGGAAGGGGGGCCGACTAACAAGCAGAATTTACTAGCTGACCTCATTTATGCCGACGACATCACGCTCATCGAGAAGCCGGAGTCTGCCCAACTTTGGCTGGACTGCCTGGCGCTCGAGGCTCGCGGGCGGTTGGTCTAGAAATCAGCCCCAAAACGGAGGCCCTGGCCCTCGGCATGGCAGGGCCCCCACCCACACTCCGCCTCTTAGACGATGCCGAGGTCAACTACCCTCCTTCAGGCCGCTTCAAGCTGCTCGGCAGTTGGCTTCCCGACTGCGAGGACGACATGACGACACGGATCGGCATATATGGCGTGGGCGCACCTCCATGACCACCGCCGCTGGTGGAGCAACCCCGCCCTACCCCGGATCGTCAAGCGTGACCTCTTCAAGGTCGTCATTCTGACGATCCTGACCTACGGCGCCGAGACGTGGGCACTGACGCAGGAGCTGGAGCAACGACTCGACGGCGCCGTCACCAAGATGCTGCGCAAGGCCCTTAACCTCCCCTTTGGTTTGCACATTAGTAATGAGGATTTGTACACTGATTTGCCCTATGTTTCCCACATTATTAGGCACAGGCGCCTGGGCCTAGCCGGGCACCTGGCCCGCACAGATCAGGTACTGAGGACTGTGCTGTCAGGTTGTCCAGCATCACCATGCTGCCTTCCATCCTCATCTGACTCAGAGCCTGAGTCACCCTGCTTATGCCCAAGACCTGGCAAGACGCAGAGCTGATAAGAACGCGACCAGGTTAACCCATAGTCGGCCACAACTTTTTTTGCTTTTTTGACCCCCAAAAATGAAAAAAATCATAACTCCTAGACCACAACTCCAAACACCCTCAACCCAGGTGCTAGGAACATCTACACTTCAAGGGCTTTCAGAATATGCAATAATATCACTGGTTTATCAAGGCATTTGGATGATAGCTTCAGCCAAAGTTGGCCAAAAGACGATCGTTTCCGTGCAAGAAAAAGTATACCCCCCCATTTTTCTCAGGGGGGGGTCAGAAACCTCAATACCAACATTGGACAATTTAGTTGGATAGTCCAATGGTCCTTTCCTTTGGTCAAACCACCCGGATACCCCGTTTGACATGTATAATGCACGCGTGTACATGTGTGGCTTACGCGCGCGCAAACAGCCAACTATGCCATGCCATACAATGAAGCAATATAATTGACCACAATAGACTGCCAAACATGCTGGAATACAAATATGACGCCACCTTGCACTCACTGAACGGTATCCCCCAAAGAAATGCCACACATTGTACAACATAATGGCTAACACCCCTCCTTGAGCAGGCATGGAAGGCTGTTGCAATTACCACTAATGCATCCACCATAAGACATGCATGAACGTACGAGTTTCCATACAAACAACACGAAAACGCATTGCCGTACCTGCCTTGATTATGACCTGGCCGGGTTCCGCTGGCCGACATGCTCATACGTCACGGATACTAATGCTAGTGGCAGAGGCGGCCACAGCTGCTCTATCCATCCTTCCGTCATCGTTACCATGTTGTTTATCTATGCAAAGATGACGTCTAACGCGTCCACATTCCCAGCAAATGGTGCCGCGGACTTTCGCAAAACATTGGAAGGCCCAGGCAGACGGAAGCTACCAAGAAACCAAAAAGAAACCGGCGATACCAAAGGGGACGTCTCGTCTGATGGTGACGACCAAGACACAGGTAATAACCACTGCGTATTTTCCCAATTCCTTGAATCTGATCATTCTTGACGTACCAAAATAATGCATCGTCGTTCAGGGGTCATCATCTGACCCATTTCAAGCAGCGGAACCCGAAATTTCCACCAAAATGGCGCGTTGACGGCCATATCTCGCTATGCGCGCGCTCAACGGTAAGAAATGTTAGCAAATGTCACGTGACCACCAATAAAATGCACGAGGTATTTACTGGGCTATGGTGGAATTACCTGGCCAACCTTAGCATTTTCATTCGTGTCGGGTCTGCCCCCGTCCATCGGCAACATTTACGTTACGTCACTTACGTCGGAGGTCACGGATTTACGCGTTACAGTTACGTTACGTCGGGTACCATCCATTTGGATGGCATCGGCCGACCATGGGTTAAGCAGCAACTGCCGCTCGCGCGTCCTGAAGCCTCGGGAAAGCAATTGTAAAATGGCGAGATCCTGAAACAGGTTGGTCGTAACGGTCGGGATAATGCCCGAACGAACCGACAACCAATTCGCCAAATTCCGCTGGTAGCCGGTCAACGACGAGACTGCGTTGTCGATCTCCTCTGAGACCTCGGCCACTGCGCTGGGCGCTTGCAGCCCCGCCCGGGTATGGACTTCAAAGTCCGCGAGTAGAGCTCGAATGGAGTCGAGACGGTCGCGAAACCCGCGGGGACGATGGTTGGTTGCGGGGGCGCAGGTGGAAGTCGCAAATTTGCCAGCAATGCCTGCTGCTGCTCGCGGAGTTCCGTGCTGGAAGCAACCGCTTGGTCGACGACACGCTTCCAGGCCGGATAAATAACCGGCCGATCACAAGGTGGAGCGTTGGAAGGGCCTGCCGGCGCTTCCGCAATGATGTCGTCTGGACTTCCGACAATTTCAGAATCCCTCGGTGTCCGAAACTCGAGCGAGTTCGGCATTTTTCGAAAAACTGAGATTGTAATACGAGTTGTATGAGAGGTTTACCCCGAGGGACGCCATGGCTCTTGCAGGAAAGTTGCCTTTATTGAATAAGGAAACACAGACGTAAGTCACGTCAATTCCAAGACTGCACGTAGCACAGACGACAGGGTCGCAGTGCCAAGATAGCGTGCACGCAAGAGCTAGCGTCCTAGAGCTAACAAGTCACTCATATATAGCTTGCTAGGGACGCGTCCAAGTATTCAGCTGCAGTGTCACAGCTGAACTGTCAATCAATTGATTACACAGACTCTGGCACGCCTTTGGCGCGCAGATCCATCAATTGTCCATACGATTAGTCCTGTGGACCTATCCGTACATTACTCAGCATCAGTCAATTGTCTCATAGGTCCTGGCGCGCTACAGCAGTGACGCTTACCTATCAATTGACCATCAAGTCCTGTACAGTCCTGTCAACGTCCTGCGGACTATCAAAGTGACACTTGTACATCCTGTGTCCGTACGCGCCCACATTGGCGCGCCGGTCACTGTCGGCACAGCCTAGGAACGTCATAACTTTTACGTCCCGTAACCAAATGAGGCGTTCATGGTGCCGTTGGAAAGAGCGTAACAATCTCTATCCATCTAACGTAAATCCTTTACGTTAACTGTAACTCATTGGTCTTGCAGCGGTATTTCTTATTCCGGGGCCCAATGGCCGGCGCCGCGCCAGACTCGCCCGCCTTTGGGCTTTGGGCGTCTTGGAATTTGGCTTTGGGCGTCTTGGAAGTTGGCTTTGGGCGTTTGCTCTTTTGGCAGATTTCTACACTACACTGGTACTACGTAAAAAAGCACAGACTGGTGCGGCGTAACATTTTTAAACTTGGTAAAATTACCGCCGCACAGCCAGCCAGAACTGGACAAGGTGATGGCCGCAAGTAGTCGTTGCTGGGCTATCGTATTTGTAGCATGGGGCGTTTCACCGAGTCTACGGTTAGCATGATGGGGAGGATTCCTAACCTTCATTATGTGGGTTAAGTAGGGGTGCTCATAGTGGCCGGTTTCCCTCGCTTCCTTGTAAACCAGGCTCTGTGTCAAGATCACAGACGACCGGGTAAGTAGTTGTTCCAGTCTGTTCTAGTTTGTATGACGCCTGCTATTAGGCGTTCTTGTTATTGTCGTTCATCATCGCCGTGACCGTCGTGGCCAGCAGCGTGCTTTTTTTACATACCCGGATGGTGTCGACTTGTTTATTGATAGCGCATTGGTGAATATCGCTGCATGGAGGAATATCGGCTACAACCCGCGGGAAAGTGCTGGCTCCAATGTGCTTTTTGTATGCAGGATGACGGCACTGCCAAGCCGGAGACGAATATGACGCTCGTTATAATGCCAGTCATTCAGACCGACTGCGCGACTAGTTGTGGGATACACGTTCCTGGTTGTGGGATGTGTTCCTTGTTTTGGGATACTTGTTCCTGGTTGTGGGATGCACTTTCCTGGTTGTGGGATGTGTTCCTGGTTGTGGGATACTTGTTCCTGGTGGTGGGAAATTCGTTCGTGGTTGTGGGATACATGTTCCTGGTTGTGGGAAACACGTTCCTGGTTGTAGGATACTTGTTCCTGGTTGTGGGATACACGTTCCTAGTTGTGGGATAGTCGTTCCTGGTTGTGGGATGCACGTTCCTGGTTGTGGGATGCACGTTCCTGGTTGTAGGATACTTGTTCTTGGTTGTGGGATACACGTTCCTAGTTCAGTTGTGGGATACTCGTTCCTGGTTGTGGGATGGGTTCCTGGTTGTGGGATAGTCGAGCCTAGTTGTGGGATGTGTTCCTGGTCCAAATATAAAGGGGCACGGGCATTAGCGATAGCAGAGGGGGCTGGGGAATAACGTTAGCAGAGGGGCACGGGCACTAACGTTAGTGAAGGGGCACGGGCGCTAACGTTAGTGAAGGGGCACGGGCACTAACGTTAGCAGAGGGGGCTGGGCACTAACGTTAGTAAAGGAGCACGGGCACTAACGTTAGCAGAGGGGCACGAGCACTAAAGTTTGTAAAGGGGCGCGGGCACTTACGTTAGCAGAGGGGGCTGGGGAATAACGTTAGTGAAGGGGCACGGGCACTAACGTTAGCAGAGGGGGGGGAGGGGGGGGGCACTAACGTTAATAAAGGAGCACGGGCACTAACGTTAGCAGAGGGGCACGAGCACTAAAGTTTGTAAAGGGGTGCGGGCACTAACGTTAGCAGAGGGGGCTGGGGAATAACGTTAGTGAAGGGGGGTGGGACTCTCCCGTCTTGGACTGCCATGCAGGACAAGACACGGCGGAAGAAGATTGTCAAGGCGCACACGCCCGACCCTGTGGGCAAGCCCCCTCCCCCCAAGCGGAGGAGGCGTTTTGATGAGTAGTGTAGTTAGTATTTTCTAGATAGCTTAGAGTTAGGATAGTTCGATCAGGCGGCTTCCTCCACCCCATCCATCACGGAATATGTGCTACATGATCTCCCCACGGAGGCATGTTATAATTTAATTTAATTTAATTTTTTAAGGGGGGTGGGCATTAACGATAACAGGGGGGGAGGGCACTTACGTTAGCAGAGGGGGCTGTGGACTAACGTTAGTAAATTAATTTATTAATTAATAGACACGTGACTGCGTCACGTGAGCATAAGTCCTCAGTGGGAGGGGAACATGGGATGGAATGGATGGTGTAAGCTATCTAGGTCCTAGTTACAGGGGTGTGGGCACCGCGGCCCGAATCGCTATGAATGCCATACTTGGTCACACGCGGAGCCCCCACAGGCTTGGGGGTGGTAGATCCTTCATCACTACTTGCCATCTATCCTTGCGTACCATCTGCCTCCATATTACAGACAAACCAGGAGGCTGCCCGGGGCCGTTAGTAAAGGGGGGAGGGAATTAACGATAGTAGAGGGGGGAGGGGCACGTACTTACGTTAGCAGACGGGTGTGGGACCTTACGTTAACAGAGGGTGTGTGGGAATTAACGTTAGCCGAGGGGGTGGGCACTAACGTTAGCAGAGGGGTGTGGAAACTAACGTTAGAAGAGGGGTGTGGAAACTAACGTTAGCAGAGGGGGTGTGGGAATTAACGTTAGGGCCGCGCACTGCCGGCAGTTACCACTCCCTGTGATGATTGCATGGCTGGCTTGTGGGTTCTTGCATGGGGTAGCACTGCCGGCAGTTACCACTCCTTGATGACTGCATGTCCCCGGCTTGTGTGTTCTTGCATGGGGTGGCACTGCCGGCAGTTACCACTCCTTGTGATGACTGCATGTCCCCTTTATGCAAGGATGGCTTGTGGGGTCTTGCATGGCGTGGCACTGCCGGCAGTTACCACTCCTTGTGATGACTGCATGTCCCCTTTATGCAAGGACGGCTTGTAGGGTCTTGCATGGCGTGGAACTGCCGGCAGTTACCGCTCCTTGTGATGACTGCATGTCCCCTTGACGCAAGGATGGCTTGTGGGGTCTTGCATGGCGTGGCACTGCCGGCAGTTACCACTCCTTGTGATGACTGCATGTCCCCGGCTTGTGTCTTCTTGCATGGGGTGGCACTGCCGGCAGTTACCACTCCTTGTGATGACTGCATGTCCCCTTTATGCAAGGATGGCTTGTGGGGTCTTGCATGGGGTGGCACTGCCGGCAGTTACCGCTCCTTGTGATGACTGCATGTCCCCTTGACGCAAGGATGGCTTGTGGGGTCTTGCATGGCGTGGCACTGCCGGCAGTTACCACTCCTTGTGATGACTGCATGACAGTCCCCGGCTTGTGTCTTCTTGCATGGGGTGGCACTGCCGGCAGTTACCACTCCTTGTGATGACTGCATGTCCCCTTTATGCAAGGATGGCTTGTGGGGTCTTGCATGGGGTGGCACTGCCGGCAGTTACCACTCCTTGTGATGACTGCATGTCCCCTTGACGCAAGGATGGCTTGTGGGGTCTTGCATGGCGTGGCACTGCCGGCAGTTACCACTCCTTGTGATGACTGCATGTCACCTTTATGCAAGGACGGCTTGTGGGGTCTTGCATGGCGTGGAACTGCCGGCAGTTACCGCTCCTTGTGATGACTGCATGTCCCCTTGACCCAAGGATGGCTTGTGCATGGGTTCTTGCATGGGGTGGCAATGCCGGCAGTTACCACTCCTTGTGATGACTGCTTGTCCCCTTTATGCAAGGATGGCTTGTGGGGTCTTGCATGGGGTGGCACTGCCGGCAGTTACCACTCCTTGTGATGACTGCATGTCCCCTTGACGCAAGGATGGCTTGTGGGGTCTTGCATGGCGTGGAACTGCCGGCAGTTACCACTCCTTGTGATGACTGCATGTCCCCTTGACCCAAGGATGGCTTGTGGGGTCTTGCATGGCCGGGGTGGCACTGCCGGCAGTTACCACTCCTTGTGATGACTGCATGTCCCCTTTATGCAAGGACGGCTTGTAGGGTCTTGCATGGCGTGGAACTGCCGGCAGTTACCGCTCCTTGTGATGACTGCATGTCCCCTTGACGCAAGGATGGCTTGTGGGGTCTTGCATGGCGTGGAACTGCCGGCAGTTACCGCTCCTTGTGATGACTGCATGTCCCCTTGACGCAAGGATGGCTTGTGGGGTCTTGCATGGCGTGGCACTGCCGGCAGTTACCACTCCTTGTGATGACTGCATGTCCCCGGCTTGTGTCTTCTTGCATGGGGTGGCACTGCCGGCAGTTACCACTCCTTGTGATGACTGCATGTCCCCTTTATGCAAGGACGGCTTGTAGGGTCTTGCATGGCGTGGCACTGCCGGCAGTTACCGCTCCTTGTGATGACTGCATGTCCCCTTGACGCAAGGATGGCTTGTGGGGTCTTGCATGGGGTGGCACTGCCGGCAGAGGATACTTGTTCCTGGTTGTGGGATACACGTTCCTAGTTGTGGGATAGTCGTTCCTGGTTATGTGATACTTGTTCCTGGTGGTGGGAAACACGTTCCTGGTTGTGGGATACTCGTTCCTGGTTGTGGGATGCACGTTCCTGGTTGTGGGGTACTTGTTCCTTCATTTCATGTTCGCCGTTATTCCTCCACGCACATCAAGATAGCTATTAAATATTCCCTTGTACATCTAATGATGCTACGTCTTGGCTATGCTCACATTACTTGCCCACGCTCCTTGTTATGATAAGCTCACATGGGTCTCATTGCACCCACATATCTTGCAGGATCGTTTAGCGTGTCCGATTGCAGCTGTGGCATTAATTAATTAATTAATTAGACTCGTGCTCCCGTTTGGGAGTCACGCAGCTGTGGCATGCCTCTAGCATGAAGGAGAAAGGGGGTCTATGACCTTCCTTCCTGTTGTGCAAACAAAGGGATGAAAGGCAGTTCGGGCTCCGTGACTCCCCAACGGGAGCACGAGTCTAATTAGTTAATTAATTAATTACCTACCTACCTGACCTACCTATCAAGTTCTAACTAGCTCACTAGCTCACTAACTGACTAACTATTTTAACTAAGTAAGTACTAACTAACTACTAACTAAACAACCCCCGTTGCTCTGCCGAACTAAGTAGATGCCCTTCGATTAAAACGCACAAATCGTGAATGATGCAAGCTACCGTGCCGACGCACAATTGATTCTTGCCCCCCTACGCGTCTAAATCTTGTATTGTTGTCAGTAAGCGCTCAACGTGCATGGGGCTAGCTGCCCAAATATGAGATTCCACGGACAACACCGAAAATGAGAAACCACAGTAGCTACCAGCAAGTTACGAACACAGGACCTCCCTAAATCTAGTATCAAGTAACGTTATTTCCCCGTTTCGACGAACTTGGTCCATTCACAGGTCCATTCACATTTATAGCGGTGAATTAATTGTCACACCTTGCTCAGGCAAAGTGCACCAAGTCCTAAAGCATGTCTCCCCATGTCATTCACTTAAATAAGGAAGGGAAATGTAAAGCCATGCAACGTGAAGCCGTATGAAAGGGCATAACCACCCAAATAATCAAGTTGGTACGTATAGTGTCAACCATGCGTGTCAGCCGTGCGTCGGTGTCTTCCGAAAACTATACAGCATATCAAGGAGACAACCATATAGTCATGCTTGATCAACCACCGCAAATTGAAACGCAAATTGAAAAATAATGTATCACAGGCTCAACCGGAACTCCCGATCAACACGTCAGTACCACCCTCTGTAGGCAAGTCCATATCGAACGGACGTAACACCACTGAGAGACGGCGTATATAACTAACAAATGATAACCTGCCCCCCCCGCCCCCAACAGGTAGGGAGCCCCTTGCAGCAGTAGAGAGGACCACGATAAAAACAAAGTAAGATAGCGGGTAATCATGAAGTAGACCTACGCATCCCATGACTATGCCACCACCAATTAGCTCCCCATTACGCAGTGAGAGTTACATCATCTGGTGGGATTCGACCGACTAGCCAATCGGTGCAGGGGCTTACCACCTCCATCAATTGAGCCACCTCCCCCCAATGGTGGTTCCCCTGACTGCCTGGAGGACGGGCTTGCCGGGGCGGACGGCATCCAAGGCAGGACTCCCACCACGAACAATTACACTCCCACTTGGTAGTGAGTAGGCCAACTAATGATAACACACACAAAGGATGCACACTACATACCGGAGCACCCTCACAGGCGTGCGCAGGGCGGGTCTACAACCCTCTACCCTACACTCCATCGCTGTGCAAGTTGCCACGTTTACAGGTAATGAACACGAAGGGCTGACTACATGATCAAGCACAACGCGGATTCGCGTCATTACTGTAGAACAGAGACTACCGGCACGGACAATCCACAGCAGCATCATGCATAAGAAGAACCCGCGGCCGAATAATGAGGGGCCGGGTCCCTTGGATCATTCGGAACCTCGCTTGTGTACAAAAATTAGCTTACGTAAGATCTTGATTGAAGTCCCACGATCAGAACCGCCTTGCGCACTCGTGTCAGTGCTAGCCCGCACGCCGAAAGATGTAGACACGATGAGCAATAATGTCGAGATAAAAGCCACATGGTGCTTGAATGCATCATGCGCCATTGGAAACGGCCGGGACGCTCCTGCTTAAGAACTACGCCGGAGCCTCCTAGGCTGTATGTGGTAATATGTTAAGTTCGGTTAGCCTGGAAATGCTCAAAACTCCAAAGCAGTCTGTGAAGTGTAAGTGAAATACCAGCAACCGACGCCATTGTCCGGTTCTTGCTGGCTGCCAGTTTATTGCTGCCGGCCTCATGTGCGGCGGTAATTTTACGTTGTATGGATGTTACGCTGCACCAGTCTGTGCTTTTTTACGTAGTACCAGTGTAGTGTAGAAATCCAAAAGCGCAAACGCCCAAAGCCAACTTCCAAGACGCCCAAAGCCCAATTCCAAGACGCCCAAAGCCCAAAGGCGGGCGAGTCTGGCGCGGCGCCGGCCATTGGGCCCCGGAATAAGAAATACCGTCTTGCAGCCGATTTTCCGCCAAAAATCGACTTGCAGCCGATGCATCGGCTGCTCCGCGGGGGACCAAATTGCGCGAAAAATATTGAGAATTGGGAAACGTTTAGCTGAGAAGATCGAACGTTTATAATTTTCCTCACAGCATTGTACTAGGGTTCGCATACTTCTGACAAAGTTATAGAGGTGTTCTGGCCGGTCAAAGTACAAGGGGTCAGGGTACTTTTTCACGTAAAACGTGCATTCCGGAAAACGACGACCTGGCCATGGCGGCTTGCGCCCACGCATGGAATTTACGTTTGCGTTCGAATTTTCTGGCCAAACTTAGGAAATTGATTTTATACGTCCTAAAGATCACACAGGCCAATTTTTGGTTCGCGGGAATGCCATTTGATAGGTGTCGGCAGCGTTCTTGCTGGAAAAAACTGCGATCAGGCCGGAGGATAGAAACGTTGACAGCAATAACTTTACGGCGTATTTTAAAGGATATATTGGTTTATTTGTACTTATTATGATACATAGTAGTCGTAAACGTGCAAGGGTGGCAAGAAATCGCCGAATCTAGCGACCATGCTGCACAACTTTGGTGTGCCGAAATGCGCCATTTTGCGGCCACCGCCTGGGCCAAGGTAACGCCATCCATGCCTGTTAAAGCTTCAGCATCGTTTTCCTATCGATGTTTGACGTTTATATATACGTTCTAGCTTGTGTAGCACATTCTTTTTGCATTATTCATGCTCTTTCTTGACCCTGGCCTGGCCCCTTTCTAAAACACCCTTCTTAGATGCTTCCCTCAGTCAGTTGACCTGCCACAGTGTGATGGTGATAAGTTTTCGATGCTGTATGGGTTTGAATACCTCCATATATGTTTGTTATACATTTCCCATACACATATTGCATGATTGTGAGGCAGTTGGCTGGTCTCTGTGGCATCATCAAGCACGTAACTGGTGAGTAAAAGCTTCCCATTGACAGCATGTGCCACCAGGTGTGCTGGCCATCACCTGGCAAGCTATAGCAGCTTAGGCCTAGTTTATCCTTGCTAGGGCAGGCTGAAATAGGCTCAACGTCACTAGTTTGTTGGTGGCTGCCTCCTATAATGTATGCCTTGGGTAGGGTATCCGTACCACGTGCATGGACAAGGTGGCACCTGCACATAGGTGCCATGTAAGGGCAGTGTGATGATGCAGTTATGTTTCCCCATCATTGTGGAAGGGAAATGTATTGTATGGCATGGTTGGGGGCCATATTAGTAGGTATTGGTAGGTATTATGCCCACCCCAACCCCCTTGGTTGCTTTTTACCAACGGTACCCCTATGGGCTGTACTGGGTGTAACTGCTGGTATACCCGCCCAAATGATGACCCCAATGGCTCAAACTGTTCAGCAACTAATTGTTTATCATCCCTGAAGTGGTAGGTGCCTAGGTCTTATAACATAATTCAAAATGCACATTCTACCAAAAATGAAAACGCGCGTCTCGACCCCCCTAACTTTGGCGGTAGTTTTCTATGGCCTACCCTGCAGATATGTTAGGTTGTGATAGCTCACCCCGAAGGGCAACTCATGGACATGCTTGACCCCCAAGGACAGCCCTTGGATGTTGGTAGGTTGGCTGTGGGGTGGTTTGCAAATTTAGCATTTTGCAGCACCAATGAGGGGTTAAGGAATCTCTCAGCACAGAGAGCACGACTTAAGGAAAAGGACACTCGTCAGCACGACGAGGTACGACATGCCATGTCGTCACCGTTTCAACACCAATTTTCGTAACCGCCAAACGCCTGACATTTTTCATATCGTCACAGGAGGGGTGACATTGAGCCAAGCTAAATAGGGGCCGGATAGTGCTGCCCGGATCCTGCAGCCGCCGGTCGAGAATGTCTGGCCCCTATTTCCATACTAGGGGCCCGTGCAGCTACCGGCACCAATTCTAGCCACACTGTAGCCCCCATCTTTTCGGCCCCTATAGGGGAGATTCCAGGGGCCGAATTTTTATGCAGCCGCCAGCCCTAGATTTCGGGCCCCCATATTGTACAGCAGGCGCGGTATGCCGCATCATGCCACGTGGCGTCCCATCTTGCCATGCCCCGGATGCCAGCTTTGTACGGGCCTACGGATGCCTACACAAAGAACTGTGTCGGCATCCGTCCTCACGCCGCGCCGCGCTATACTGTCATGCAGTCTGCAGATGTCTTGCCCAGTTCAGTTCAGGTCAGTTCAGTTTAGTTGGAATCCCACGCTGGTCATATCCAACAGAGATATTTTGGCGACGTAAAGCTCGGATCAGTGTTTTTTTTAAGGTTTTCGTTACTAGTGGCGCTAGGCCACTTGTGGCTTTTCGAACTATGACAACTACAGTTTACTCGGCCAAGGTGTGGCTTTAAGCCAATTAAAATTGGGCTTGGCACGGCCACGTGTGGGGGGCTAGGGTGTTACGTCCTAAACCTCTACCGCCACCTCTACCTCTACCCGGCCTAACGCTACCTAAACTAGTAAGGCCACCTCTAGTTAAACCCCTAGCGAAAGACGAACGAGACGATCCAGATCTCAATGCATTTACGTATGTGCTACTATAATACGCCATAAGCCATTTACACAAACCCGTTTACTCCAGGAATAGAGGAAGGAAACACAACTACACTGCCATGACCCAAGCTAATATGTGGCAATTCATTTAACACACGCCGAGTGCCAACACGAGGGGTAGAATGTGCATAAATGATCACCAACGGTCCAGCATGCTCGGGCCGACCTGGCCCTCGCCTACAAATGTACAGATGCACGCTGGTCCACTACATTCTACCCGAAGGATCAGGACCACTAATAAAGTACGCGGCGCGACGCCCAAAAGCATCCAATGCACCACAGTACTGTTACGAGGACAACAATGTCCCAGTACAAACTGCACGTAAACCTAGGAACGACCGAGGCAAAAGACCTAATTTACGTCCGTAACTACAACGAATTGTTACGCGACGTAACACCTCCCCCCCCACAAAGGTAGGGAGCCCTCTCCCTACGCACAGGGAGGAAACCAAAGGGGTAGGAATAACCTAACGCACCCAGCACACACCAACACAATCGACAAGCCATCCAAGATACAAAGCACCAACAAGTTAACTCGGTTCCACCCCGAGTGGTGTAGGGTTAACCAGCACCAAGCCTGGTGGGAGGATCCCCTAACTGCCTGGCACAGAGGCCTTGCCGGGAGGGACGGCACTGGGCAGGACACACAGAGTAAACAAAGTCAGCACCAAGGACCAGGAACGACCTATCAACTGGCCAGAGTATGAGGGCGACTCTATATACCGGAGGGACAACACCCTCAGGTCGCCTAAGGCCCTCTATCTAGTTGCCATCAGTCTGGTAAGTGCCACGTGAGGCCAGCAGAACATCCAGATACGCATGGTAGTGGGCCACGTCGTCCGCATTATCATGCCTATCTACAGTGAGGAAAACATCGGCCCACACGCCATCAGGAAAAAGGCCCTGAAAGGCCCAATACTACCTATGCTGCGTAAGGACCACCTGGCCACGGGCCCAGTCCAAGAAGCCACAGGCAAAGAGGCGTAGGAAAGGCTCTACCGCGATCAAGCAGAGAGCCTGAAGGAGTAGGCGATGGTACCGGATCCGGTGACGCAGGCCCGTCGGGAAGAACAGATCTAGCAGAAGCTCCACGTTAGCCGGCCACAACCTGATGTGCCGAATCTCACGTGAGCGCCACCGACGAGCGCACTGTCGCGACCCGAACGTCTCTAGATAGTCGCTAGCCCGAGGGGGAGGATGGCCACGGGAGTCCAGGCCCTGGCCCGGGAGGGGCGCGGGACGGCGGGCATCCCACTCAAGGAGGGGCTGCAGGAGAACCGCGCCATACGTAGCACCAGGCACCGCAGGATACTCGACCGTAAGGGCATCTGAGGCCATAATGCCCAGAGGCGGAGGGTAAGCCCACTGGTAACCACCGTAGGTGTCCAAGTCGTTGTGACGCCTCGCCCAACGGGACAGGACTCGCCGAACCAGGATCTCACCCTGGAACACAGGATCTGCTAAAACAACCATGTCACACGGAGGCCGATCGGTATCAACAGGTAGGCTACGGTCACGCAGCGCCCGGCACACCTGGGAGAACCCATAGGACATGGGCGAAATAGCCAGCTCGGCAGCGACGCGCGGCAGGTCACACTGTCGGCAGGCGATCGCAGACATACCGTACCCTGGAACTGGCGAATCTCGCGACTCCGGCGTAGCATGCACCACAGAGGGGGCCCGATCCCGGTCGCCCTGAGACAACTCCCGTAGGGAGTCAGAAGTGCGGATGGCGCGATGATCAAGGCCGCTGGCCCTAACAACCGCAGCCAACGAGCGCGGAGCTGAAGGGGCCGGAACCGCAACAGGGGTAGGATCCTGCACAGGGGCAGAGGGCGCCGGCGCCACAGGAGGCCGCGACGGACCCGCTGCCGAAGGAGGCCGCGACGGACCTGCCACCGAAGGTGGCGCCCCGGTCTCCGCTGGAGGCGCACCCTCAGGCCACATGTTGAAAATGGGGCCCGTGGGGACAGGCACCTTGCCATAAAACTGGCTACCATCCAGGCTCCAGTCTGGCACTGGAACCCGCTGCGGGGGACCACCCTCCCAGAGCCTGGGAAGCCCACTCGTATCGCCAAAGAAGCCCCGCGATGGCTGCGACGGAGCTTGTGGAGGCTCGGAAGCAGCGACGGCGGGCGCGACCGCAGGGGCAGAAGACTCGCGCGAAGGCGCAGGTACGGCGGTCACGGGCGCGGAGGCAGCAGGAGGCGTAGAAGTCGCAACAGCAGACGAAACCACCGCGACCGCGGGCTCGCACTGGGGCGCAGGCGAAGCCGTAGTCACCGAGGCAGCAAGAGGGGTAGGTGGCACAGCAGCAACAGACGCCACACCTGGCGCGACTGAGGCAGGCGACTGGGACGCCATGAAGGCCCCGAATGCCGAGGCTAAGGACTGGATCTGGGCCTGCATTGCAGACACAGTAGCCGCAAGGTGGTCAGGCTCTCGATCCATGCCCGGAGGGGTGGGCGTCGGCTCCACCGACACACGCCTGGTCGACCGCGGTGATGACGGAACAGGAGAAGGCGCCGACACGGAGGAGGAGGAAGCTGCGACTGAGGCCGAATACTCCGGCGTGTACTGCGACTCTACCGGTGCATCCACAGGGGAAGGATCGCCATGTGCTAACACCCCCGCCGACTAGTCCGCAATCTCCATGAACTCGACCGCCCGCAGGAGGTCACATGGGTGGTCATCTAGCACGGCATCGCCCTCGGCCGGAAGCCAAGGGAAGACATCCCGGAGGCAGGAGCGGCCCACAGGGGTAGACAGGTATGAGAAAATCCTAGGACACTGAAGGATTGCATCTATCTGCCCAAAGGCAGGGCACCGGGACCCACACTCATCGAGCAGACAGTGTCCAGCGTCATCGAAACCATTAACAACCAACTGCTGCGGTTCATGGGGGTCTGCCCCGAACCAGGATACCCCGAAGAGGGCGGCCCGGACCAAAGCAGCATGACTCGCCTGCAGGGGAGGATGGATTGGGCCACCAGGGAAGATGGATCTGGAGACCCACCGGCCCGGAAGGGCCTCATAGTATAGCTCCGGATCAGGGGTAGGCGGCAGGCTCTCCATCGGAGGGGTAGGTTCCGTCATGACGGCTGCGGAGGGGAGGGGACAACCAACCACCCGTCGACAGCAGACACCACATAAGAGAGGAGAAGGTCTACAACTAGAGCTTGTGCAGGGTTTTATAGTCCTGCAAAAGGCGACTACACCCATCTAACTCACTCTCCGTATACCAGACTTTATCTACCTCGCTACGAGCATACATCCACTTAACCTTATACCGGCGTTGAGTACCACGGCCTCTTCTAATGTCTCTATGGGCCACGATACTCTCTACCTCGTCTTCTACCTCACCAGTATCAGGATTATGCTCTAAAGGGGCAGGGGCTAATTGTCTACCAGCGAACGTGCTTTGGTGATAAAGCTTCAGCTGGCTTCTATGAAAGGTGCGCGAATGGGTTTGCCAATTGAGGTAGGGATATCTATCTCATACAAGAAATTACCTACTCTAGACAACACACGGAAGGGTCCTAAGAAGGCGGGCCTGAGTTTCACTTTAAGTTCAGCCTCGAACTTGTGAGCGAATCGGCCAACACGAGGGCCTTCTACTAAAACTAAATCTCCTATTTCTATCTCAGGTGCTCTTCTATCTAATGAGGCCCGCAACCTAGCAAGGTACTTGGCCTGCGCCCTATGGTACCCTGCAATAGCGTTGTCGTGGGCATTCTTCATCTTATCTAATATAACGCCTGCACACCTTCTACGGTATCCCGGGACACATCATCCTTGTCCCTTAAAGGACTGGCTAAGAGAGAGGTAGGGGTAAGAGGTTGTCTACCTGTATCTAGGAAGAAAGGCGTATAACCATGCGCAGCCTGAGGGCAATTGTTAAGGGAAAACTCTACCAGACATAGATAATCCTCCCAATCACACCCAGAACCATTCACATAGTGCCGCAGAGCTTCTTCCACTACCCTATTCAGACGTTCTACGAAATGAGAAGAGGAGGAGTGGTAGGCAGTACCGAAGGTGACCTAAGTTGGTACCGATAGCAGCGAAGAACTGCTGCCAAAAATCAGAAGTAAATAACTTATCTTTGTCAGAAATAAACTGCCTACTCAACCCATGGTATCTATAAACATTATTGAGGTATAGGCGTGCACAATCGCGTGCGGTGAGTTCCAAGGGACAAGGCACGAGATGGCACATACGCGTAAAGCGATCTACAAACACAAGGATCGGAGCATTACCCTTATCATTCTTTCTAAAAGGTCCTACAAAATCCATCATAAGGGCCAGGTTGTGAAATACGTCGGTACGTCAAATACGTCGGCCTCCAAAATACGGGTATATACGTAGACCCCGGCAGAATACGTCGGCTTGAATACGGCAAAATACGACAGTGTGCAATTCGGCCTTTAGAGCATGGTTATGAAAGAGCCTTTTGGGTTTGAGGCTTTAGGGTATAGTTATGCAATATGTTTACCACTCATGGCAAGGTGCAGTCAAGTCAGAACACTGACAACCATTACCATGCATGAATGAGACAACGAGCTATCAAATCTGATCATCCTATATCAAAATGGGCCATGAATGAATAACTAATTGCCTTGTCTTTTGCTTCTGAAGAAGTTTGCCTGCCAGCAGCCACCGACTGGGAGCAGTGTCCAAAAGCCTGCAAAAAGTCCTAAATTTAGGACGCTGGGGAATGCGTATTTAATCATGTAAACAGTAATATTTGACCCTGGCATTTGTGCCACTGAGAAATAATATAGTTTTTAAATTTCTATCAAAGACCTAGGTTCAAATAACGACGTTTAGTACCAAAACTGGCCCTGCCCCATGGCAGACCTCGAACGAAAAAAATGGCCCAAAATTGAAACTAGGACTTTTTAGGACCACCATGTATATCACCCATCACCACGCCACCCACACAGTCCCATTAGCTTCTTACCAATCCTCAGGGCCCCACGGGACCCTACGCGGCCTTGGGGAGGTGGGGCAGCGTATAACAAGGCCGTACCGTGCTGTGGCTGCACGTATATATACGCGTGCCTAACGGTGTCACAGATGGGGCAGATCATGCAATATAAGGTTGTATGGTTGCTGAGGTTGCCTGGCTTGAACATGACCCACCCCTTACGGCAAACTCTCTCTAAGCATATACCATAGCTTGTTTAATGTCACGGGCATGCTGGCCACCACCCAGGAAGGAGAGGACACCACATTTGTATGGCAACTTACACAGGATAGCAGCCAGATGAAGTTGTTAAAGGGCACTATCCAACATGCCACACTTTGCATGCATTCTAGGGGGGGGGAGAGCTGTAAAAGCATCACATATAAGCAGCACAAGAACAGATAGAACAACTGCAAGCAATGGGCCCATGGCAGATAATGAACGCAACCGTAACATAGCTGGGAAGCATGCGTAACTTAGCAGCAGCGAACAAGGAAGATTGCGACGATAGAAGGTACATGCCGTAAACCAACTACGTAAGCCATGTACATGCACAGAAACTGCCCTGTCTTTCAGGCATAGCCGGCTGACACTTACTGCTACGACTACGCTACCCCTTACACCTAACCACGGAGAGAACCCGGCACACACCTGCTTGTTACGTCGCCACATCCAGGTGGATGCATTAAGAATCGCGGATATCCGCAGCCAGCCAGCTTACCGGCACAAGAACGCAGCCAAACTTACAAAATGGTTCGAAAGTAACGTAAGACACGCCGGAGCATTGTTCTAGGCCCAAGAGATATCGAAAGACAAGTCCTGTCACGTGCGCTCGCTACCCAGCCTTGACGTTCTGTAAAATGGTCGACAGTAAACTTCGGGCAAGAACACCCAGGCCCGGGCGCTCCCTTGTCAGATATACCGTTTCCAAACTCTATACTACGATTAAAATCAAGCGCAAAAACTGCCTGGCCTGGTGCGGGCAACGTTTCCTCACGCACTGACATGTTTGTGCTCAAAATCGACCGTCCGGGCGCAGGCGATCTGTGACCTACTCATGTTGAGCAGCCGTGCTACACATGCAAACGCAAATAATTTCGTAACCAAATTCAGACCCTTTAAGCATAAGTACCAAGCTTTCGTTCTTGCTACTGGGCGCCCAAAACGATAAGCTCACGTGAAAATGCCGCCCATATTTGTCAGGTCGCCATATCCGCCGCACATCATTCCCGCACCCACTTTTTTGGCCCAAAATCTCTGTATTTTTGGTCGAGGTACGTACATTCCCGCGCATCTACCCGGTACCCGGTACGGAATCCGGGTACGATGTACCGGTATCACGGGTAGAGTACATCTTGGAGGTCACGGTCCACTAGGGGTATGGACCATATAGTGACCCCCCCTGCCCGGTACCTCGGTTATAGTGACCTTAGGACTTTTTAGGACCAAGTCCTAAATTTAGGACGGCCGGCTGATTAACAGCAGTGATCAGCCCTTTGTACTGACTCAGGCCGGAAATCATTGCCTTGAAAGACCGGCTCTGAGCCGCGTGAAAGGAAATTGCATTCTCAACAAAGAAGTTGGCCACCAGGAGCTGGCACTCCTCTTCGTTGCAGGGGTTCACAAACCTCGTCATTGTTTGCTGGCGAGGATCACCTGCAATGGCCGACCCCGAAGCAAGGCCCTGGCCGCTCTCCGCCACTGCCCTGAAGCTCAGGTGCTGCTGCTTCTTCGCCTTCAGCCCGGCCTTCTTGGCCCACAACTCCTGGAATTCTAGCTTCCGTTTCCCAATCTTTGCGTCAGGGCAGGCCTCTATGCCCTGCCCTGCGATGCCCGCAAAATGTGCGCGCATCCTGGTCGCACTGATCTGCTTGCCATCGCCACTGGTAAAATTGTGGCCGCAAAATGAGCAGCTAAACTTGACCTGCGAAAACGTATTCCCCAGAGCATCCTTAACAGTGACAGTCTTTTTTGCTACAAATTTATGCTCTGGACCTTTGTCTGGCATGGCTGCAAAAACACGTTTGACAACTAGCACAAAATCCGATGGCACACCGCCATGCAATATTAATCAAACAGGCTACGTTCCCAACACAGCTGGCATTTTCATCGTGCTGGCACTCTCTCCGTGTATGGAAATTTCAGTTAGCTTGCCAACTGCCAAGTCATTACCGTAGTGACTGGACTCAGGACTGACGAAAAGCCCAGTTCGTAGTAATCGAGCCTAGTTTGCATACAGTAGTAGAAGATCTTGGGGGAGGTACGCGCCGCGCCACGTTCCGGCTGGCCTCGCGCCAAGCACTGCCCCGGCTCGAACCTCGAAAATTTCTAAGTCCAAATCACGTATTCGGGACCAAATACGCGTAGAATACGTCGGGGCCAAAAAAACGCGTATAGCCGTATTTATTTTGACAATACGCACGTATTTCACAACCTGGCATAAGGGAATCCCACGGCATGATGGGGTCAGGAAGGGTCCTAGGCTCGGCTATCTGCCCTACATTGTTAGGTTTCATTTCCTGACAAGATTGGCAGGTCCTAACATACTCATCTACATCCTTTAAACGTAAGGCCAGTAAGTTCCTTTAAAAGGAAGGCCAGTAGTAAGAACGGGTTACTAGATCCCGTACCCGTTTACCGCCCTGCATGGTGAGCAGCTAAATCATGCAACTCAAAAAGCAAGGAGGAGCGACAGATAGGAGGGACATAAAGGCGCCATTGAGGGGGAGAATCTGTTATCTGCACATATAAAAACCCACCTACAAATTTACAGGGGTATTTGCCTAGCTGTTGGGGATGGGAGGCAATAGCAGCTAAAGTTGCAAATAAATGGAATGCGATGTAAATCAGAAAGCATGAAATGAACGTTGTGTTTATTGTTCTCATACGTTATTGTCGTTGTTGCATAATTCGTCTTCGTTGCGCATAAGAACCTGTTGCGCTTGGCACCCTCATCAGTCTTGCTGAATATCCTACGTGGACATGCATGCATTCCATGTAGTTCAGTGCATGCCGCGTGTTAGATACTTCTAGAATCTTCTAGGAGGTACCAAGGCAGATGCGCATACATAATTGGCCGATAGTCGGCTCAGTCCTCTTGACACGACTACACCGGCCTTAGACCAGCCGGTGATGTGGAGGCCTGGGAGACGCCCACACATTCTGCGTGGCGTTATCCCATTGGCGAGTACTAGTGAAGTACAGCCATTGGCCCAATACTACAATAAAGTATATTGTAGTAATCTGTACAAGATCCCCTATCTCTGAGGACCCATGTGGACCCTAGATGGGTCTCCAACCAACTCCAGCCATTCTTTCCCTTGTGAAAGTGATGAGGCTTAGATGTATTCATTGATGTTCGGCCGCACCTGGCCAGTTCACTTTCACATGTGAGGGCAATGGGGACTCACTTGGGTCTTATGGAGTTTGCATCTCATCATTGCATGGTTGGTGTAACCTGCTGTAGGGAAAACCCAAATCTGAAGGAAAACCTCTTCTCCAGAGAGGACAAAACCTCCAGGGGGATAAAAACCTACAGGAGGAGCATTAGTAGGCTCAGGCTCCCAGATTACTCCTCATGACAAGGGTTTCCCAGCCATCATGGACCGCAGCAACTGGTACCCATTAAGGGCCAGTCGTGGAAGCTTGGTCATAGCATCAGCAGGATTTGAATGTCCTGGCAGATGTAGTATGGTCATACAGTGGCTGGACAACTCCTTTGCCACAAGGTAGTCCAAGTCAGTAGTAGTGGCCCTCTCATTCTTGATAAAAGAGACCACGGGCTTATTATCACAATAAACCCTGACATCAATCACAGGTTGAGGTCTTATCTGACTCAAACACCATAAGAGTAGCTCTCTTATGTATATGGCATCGCGAATGCACATGGCATATGCCCTGCACTCAGCGGTGTCAATGCCAGCAAACCGCCTCCTCTGAAGGTTACTGGACCAGTACACCAACGAGGGCTGTTTGCCTTCATTCCTGATGGTGATCAGGCATCCGGCTCTGGCACCAATCTTGTTGGCAGATCTAGACTCTTGGCTAGCATCTGTGTAGGCGTCTATGATGATACGCCCATGCTAGTCTACACCGGACAACAGCAAGTCAGGAGATTCATTGAGGCAGCTCTCCAGGCGCCTCCTTCCTTCTCCTACAACAACAGAGTCTGGCATCCTACTCTGTACTGCCAGGTCAGGGTTAGTTGTGGCAGCCAGCCAACCTAGTTGACCTTTAACCGTAGGGGCATTCTCCTCAGTTACTCTCTTGGGCAACTGAGTTATCAGCTTTTCTTTATACCCCTTCGCCGATTGCAGCTTAAGATGCCATCCTTTGTCATCTTGGAAAAGGGTACAGCCAATGCCACAATAAGGTACCTGGCTGTTTTTAGTAAACCATGCTCTGGTACCAATAGGGGACTTGTCATTGAGCCTTTTATAGGTCTCATTCAACCATCCCTTGGGACCAATGCGTTGCATGTCATCTCCATGTAAGGTAGCCCAGGTGGGTTGTCCCTTGGATTGCCCCACAAAGAGACAATAAGCAAGATGAGATTGTTGCATCTGACATCTCTCCTGGATGGCAGGAGAAATGGTTTCATACCAGATGACTGGACTGCTGACCAGTCCTTCCCAGCCCACTTTAGGCTGCATGTAGGGATGACCTACTTCAGCTATCCAGCATGCTGGGGTCTTAACACAACAGGGTCTTTGAGCTTGCCAAGTGGCTCTGGCCACCTGAGGATCACCATGCAAAAAGGCCCTGGTGAAGTCATCAATTTCTGCTCCATAATCCAAGCCATAGTCCAAAGCACCAAGGTACAGACTAAGAATAAGCCTGAGAACAGGATGTGACAGGCCAGGAGTGTACAGCTCCTCCTTATCAAAGTCTGTAGTACCATGGAACTGGGTTACGACTGGACGTGCGTTTGGTATGGGAGGCTCATTAAGCTTGCTCTTCATCTTGCATACAAAACGCAACTGAAGCATTTGAGCATTGGGTGGAGGTTCTGAAATGCCTTCAAAAACATCCAGCGTTTGCCACTCCTGGAGCGCACGCACCAATGCTAGTCGCCAGGCCTCAAGGCCAGCAAAAGTGTGACAATCCAGGTCTACATCATCAAAGGACATGGGGCTATGAGCAGCAAATGACCTTTTTGTGAGACCAAGAGAAGTCACACTGAGCTGGGCAGGTTCTACCAGCTCAGAAGCTGGGGGCATATCCCTTCCCCATTCTGCTCCTTTTATTATTGAACCGACACAGGCGGTCTTCCAATTTGCCTTCTGGAACATTTCAAGAGGCAAGGAACATCTGAATGATTCCAGAGGAATTGGGTCACAATGGGTTTTTAGGAGACTCTTTGTGTTATTGGGGCCATCAACAATGGTAACACCGGGAGTCACCAAGAATGGCTGGCCAATGAGAGTGGGCCCCTTATAGCCATCAACAACACAAAGTGTCAAAGACTCACCCAAGAATGGGATAGTGATATTCCCAAGAACTTGATGATCAGTGTTACCCGCAAAGTCTTGGACAGTAGTCCATGGACTGGGTTCAAGGGAATACTTATCCAGCAAAGCATTAAAGGGCGAGGTGACAGAGACCTCTGCTTTGGTATCCACATCAAAGCCATCAAGGTCCATGCCCTTCTCTAGAAGAGAAGTTATTTTGGCAATCTTTAGTGAGGGCTTGAGCTTCTTTACAATATCCCGAAGCTCTTGAGGATTGCCTCTCTTGCCGAGCTGAGTGTTCAACCTGGACAACCCCTCCTCAGCTTGTCTTCCTTGGGCTGGTATTTTCCCATCAGTCTCCAAGGGCAATGGCTTATTACCAGGGTAATTGAATCCAAGCTTTGGCTGTTCAGACTGAAATATGTTATCCACCTGCCCAGGGGTCTCAAGCCCATGTTCCAACGGCCGGAGCTTCCGGTGCTGATCAGACACCCTATTATCCAACAAGTCAGCTTCATCCATATCATCCTGTGATATCCCAGTCAATGTCTTAGGCTGAGCTTGCTGAGTAGTAGGCTCCAGTTGATGGGAGGCCGCCCTTTCTGGTAGTTGGAGTCCAGCCTGTTCACTGGCCAAAGGTGGACAGGAAAGATTGGGAGATCCAAGTGCCTCTCCAGGGGCCATATTTACCAGGGGATTTTCTTGAACGTTCATTGGATCTCTCTTCAATCTATTCCAAGCCAGATGATAAGTGGTACCATTCCAGACCACATCAGCAGTTTTCATCTCCTGGTCAACTGAGGTTATGGTCCCTGGACCCTGCCAATAACCGCGTTTACCAGGAGCATTTTCTTTGTGGAAGATCACCTGGTCTCTGTTACGCCTCGGGTATCTACCACTACCTCTACCTCTACCTGGCCTGATGCTACCTAAACTAGTCAAGCCGCCTCTAGTTAAACCCCTAGCGAAAGACGAACGAGACGATCCAGATCTCAATGCGTTAACGTAAGTGTTACTATAATACGCCATAAGCCATTTACACAACCCGTTTACTCCAGGAATAGAGGAAGGAAACACAACTACACTGCCGTGACCCAAGCCTATATGTGTTAATTCATTTAACACACGCCGAGTGCACACACGAGGGGTAGAACGTGCATAAATGGTCACCAACGGTCCAACATGCTCGGGCCGACATGGCCCTCGCCTACAGGTGCACGCTGGTCCACTACATTCTACCAAAGGATCAGGACCACTAGTAAAGTACGCGGCGCGGCGCCCAAAGACACCCAATGTACCACAGTACTGTTACGAGGACAATAGTGTCCCGGTAGGAGCTACACGTAAACCTAGGGACAACCGAGGCAAAAGACCTAATTTACGTCCGTAACTACAACGAATTGTTACGCGACGTAACACCTCCCCCCCACAAAGGTAGGGAGCCCTCTCCCTACGCACAGGGAGGAAAACAAGGGGTAGGAAACCTAATGCACCCAGCACACACCAACACAATCGGCAGACCATCCAAGATACAAGGCACCAACGTATTAACTCGGTCTCCACCACCACGCCGGGAGGTGTAGGGTTAGCCAGCACCAAGCCTGGTGGTAGGTTCCCCTAACTGCCTGGAACAAAGTCCTTGCCGGGGGGAACGGCACTGGGCAGGACACACAGAGTAAACAAATCAGTACCAAGGACCAAGAACGACCAGTCAACTGGCCAGAACGTGAGGGCGACTCTATATACCGGAGGGACAACACCCTCAGGTCGGGCCTAAGGCCCTCTATCTAATGGCCATCCGTCTGGTAAGTACCACGGGAGGCCAGCAGGACATCCAGGTACGCCTGGTAGTGAGACACATCCTCAGCATTGTCGTGCCTATCTACAGTGAGGAAAACATCGGCCCACACGCCGTCAGGAAAAAGACCCAGGAAGGCCCAGTAATACCTATGCTGCGTAAGAACGACCTGGCCCCGGGCCCAGTCCAGGAAACCACAGGCAAAGAGGCGTAGGAAAGGCTCTACCGCGATCAGGCAGAGAGCCCGCAGGAGCAGGCGATGGTACCGGATCCGAGGGCGCATACCCGTCGGGAAAAACAGATCTACCAGGGGCTCCACGTTGGACGGCCACAACCGGATATGCCGAATCTCACGGGAGCGCCACCGACGGGCACACTGTCGCGACCCGAACGTCTCGAGGTAGTCGCTAGCCCGGGGAGGAGGATGACCCGAGAGTCCAAACCCTGGCCCGGGATGGGCGCTGGACGACGGGCATCCCACTCTAGGATGGGCTGAAGGACCGTGCTGTACGTGGCACCCGGCACCGCAGGAAACTCTACCGTAAGGGCATCTGAGGCCATAATGCCCAGAGGCGGAGGGTAAGCCCACTGGAACCCGCCGTAGGTGTCCAAGTCATTGTGGCGCCTAGCCCAGCGATACAGGACGCGCCGAACCAGGATCTCACCCTGGAACACCGGATCAGCTAAAATAACCATATCGAAAGGAGGCCGATCAGTCTCAACTGGTAGGCCACGGTCCCGCGGCGCCCGACACACCTGGGAGAACCCGTAGGACATGGGCGAAATGGCAAGCTCGGCGGAGGCGCGCGGCAGGTCACACTGGCGGCAGGCGAGCGCAGACATACCGTACCCAAAGACAGGCGTGTCGCGCGACTCCGGAGTCGCATGCACCACAGAAGGGGCCCGATCCCGATCGCCCTCTGACAACTCCCGAAGGGAATCGGCAGCGCGGGTGGCGCGGGGTCAGAGCCACTGGACCGAACAACCGCAGCCAAAGACCGCGGGGCCGAAGGGACAGGGGCCGACGAAGGGGTAGGAACCGGCACAGACGCAGACGGCGCCGGTACAACAGGGGGCCGCGTCGGACCCGATGCCGCAGGGGGTCGCGACGGACCCGCCTCCGCAGCTGGCGCGCCGGTCTCTGGGGGCGGAGCACCACCAGGCCACATGTTGAAAATAGGGCCCGTGGGGACAGGCAATCCGGCATACGACTGGTTACCGTCTAAGCTCCAGTCAGGCACCGGGATCCTCTGCGGAGGACCGCCCTCCCAAAGCCTGGGAAGACCGCCCGGGTCGCTGAAGAAACCCCGCGAGGGCGGCGCTGACGTGGTGGGCGGCTCGGACGCGCGGCGACGGGCGCGGCCGCTGGGACGGCGGACTCGCGCCGAGGCGCAGGTACGTCAGTAGCAGGCGCAGAGGTAGCCGAAGGCGTAGGAGCCGCAGCAACAGAGGAACCGCAGCCGCCGAGGGCTCGCGCGGCACAGACGGACCCGTAGACGTCGAGGCGACCGAAGGGGAAGGGGGCACAGCTGCAGCAGACACCCCACCTGGCGTGGCTGGAGCGTGCGCCTGGGCCGCCATGAAGGCCCCGAAGGCCGCCGTCAGGGACTGGATCTGCGCCTGCATCGCAGAAACTGTCGCCGAAAGAGGATCAGGCTCACGACCAGAGCCCAAAGGGGTAGGCTCCACCGATGCGCGCAGGACCGACCTCGGTGAAGACGGGACAGGGGAAGGCGCCGACACTGAAGAGGAGGACGCCGCAGGGGAGGCCGAATACTCAGGAGTGTACTGTGCCTCTACTGGCGCGTCCGTAGGAGTAGGGTCGCCCAATCCTACGCCCGCTGTCTGGTCTGCTATCTCCATGAACTCTACTGCCCGTAGAAGGTCGCAGGGGTTCTCATCTACTTCCGCATCACCCTCGGCCGGAAGCCAGGGGAACACATCCCGTAGGCAGGAGCGGCCCACAGGGGTAGAAAGGTAGGAAAACACCCGGGGCACTGGAGAACCGCAGCTATCTGTCCCAAGGCTGGACAGCTGGAGCCACATCCTAACAACAGTGCCCGGCATCGTCGAACCCGTGCAAAACAAGCTGGTGCGGTTCATCAGGGGAGGACCGTACCACGTGACCCCGAAGAGAGCAGCCCTGACTAAACCGCATGTTGGGCCTGGAGGGCCGGCTGCACGATGCCACCCGGAAAACTGGACCGTGACACCCAGCGGCCCGGAAGGGCCTCGAAGTACAGCTCAGGGTCCGGTAGGGGCGGGGACGGCAGCGGGCTCTCAGCCGGAGGGGTAGGCTCTGACATGACGGCTGCGGAGGGGAGGGGACAACCAACCACCCGTCGACAGCAGACATAACATAAGAGAGGAGAAGGTCTACAACTAGAGCTTGTGCAGGGTTTTATATTCCTGCAGCAGGCGACTACACCCATCTAGCTCACTCTCCGTATACCAGACCTTATCTACTTCACTACGAGCATACATCCACTTCACTTTATACTGACGCTGGGTACCGCGGCCCTTTTTGATATCTCTATGGGCCACGATGCTTTCTACTTCGTCTTCTACTTCCCCAGTGTCAGGGTTATGCTCTAAAGGGGCAGGCGCTAGCTCTCTACCAGCGAACGTACTAGGGTGGTACAGTTTCAGCTGGCTTCTATGGAAGGTGTTTGAATGTGTCTGCCAAGAGGTAGGGATATCGACTTTATATAAGAAATTTCCTACTCTAGACAACACATGGAAGGGTCCTAAGAAGGCGGGCCTAAGTTTGACCTTAAGTTCTGCTTCAAACTTATGAGCAAAACGGCCAACACGGGGGCCTTCTACTAATACTAGATCTCCTATTTCTATCTCAGGTGCTCTTCTATCTAAGGAGGCACGCAACCTAGCAAGGTACTTAGACTGAGCTTTTTGGTACCCTGAGATCGCGTGGTCATGAGCAGTTTTCATTCTATCTAGTAAGGACTGTACACCTTCTACAGTATCTCGGGACACATCATCCTTGTCCCGTAGAGGACTAGCTAAGAGAGAGGTAGGGTAAGAGGCTGTCTACCAGTATCTAGGAAGAAGGGCGTATATCCATGCGCAGCTTGGGGACAATTGTTGAGGGAGAACTCTACCAAACATAAATAATCCTCCCAATCACTTCCCGAGCCATTAACATAGTGCCTAAGCGCTTCTTCCACTACCCTATTAAGACGCTCTACTAAATGAGAGGAGGAGGAGTGGTAGGCAGTACCGTAGGTAACCTTGGTACCGATGGCAGCGAAAAACTGCTGCCAAAAATCTGAGGTAAATAACTTATCCTTATCACTAATAAACTGCCTACTCAAACCATGATATCTGTATACATTATTGAGGTATAGGCGTGCGCAATCACGTGCTGTGAGTTCTAAAGGACACGGCACGAGATGGCACATACGAGTAAAACGATCTATGAACACAAGGATCTGGGCATTGCCCCTATCATTCTTTCTAAAAGGTCCTACAAAATCCATCATGATAGAATCCCACGGCATGATGGGGTCAGGCAAGGTCCTAGGTTCTGCTATCTGTCCTACGTTATTGGGTTTCATCTCCTGGCAAGATTGACAAGTTCTAACATACTCATCTACATCCTTATAAAGGGAAGGCCAGTAATAAGAGCGGGCTACTAGGTCCCGTACCCGTTTACCACCCTGATGAGCAGCTAAGTCATGCAACTCAAAGAGCAAGGAGGAGCGACAGATAGGAGGGACATACAGGCGCCATTGAGGGGGAGAATCTGCTATCTGCACATATAAAAACCCACCTACAAATTTACAAGGGTGCTTGCCTAATTGTTGGGGATGTGCAGCAATGGCAGCTAATGCTTCCGGCTCAGTGGCCGTAAATCTACTAATAAGACGTTCAAGATCAGAGGTAGGCATCGCTACAGAGGTATCCAGAACAGGTTTAAAGAGATCTCCTACCGCCTTGCCAAAGAGAAGGGGAGGTCCTAGAGGGACTATGTTTTCATAAGACTTTCCTGACCTAGTCGCTATATGGCTAAGCGGTATAGAAATTTTATTTTTCCCCTCCCCCCCCACCGAGGCCACGGGAAGGGCCTCACACGGGAGAGAGAGTCCTACGTGAGAAAGGAGATCAGGCATGCGAACAGCTGTATGAAAGAGGTAGGCATAGGATTCATCATCAGGTAGTTCACCATAAGGGGTTACACCCATAGTAGTAGGAACTAGAGTAGTATTGAGAACATCAAGGTCCTCGAAAAAGGAGTAATCTGCACGACGAGAGAGTGCATCTGGTACTATGTTATCTACACCCTTAACATACTGAAGTTTAAAAGGGGAAAACTGTGCTAAAAATTCCATCCAGCGCGCTTGCCGAGGGGTAAGGTTGGGTTGGGAGAGAAGATGGGTAAGGGGACGGTGATCCGTTTGGATAACTAACCTATAAGGATCTAGCTCACAGGGTTCATTCAGGCAGACATCAAATTGAGCACCTTTAAGAAAGTGCTGCCACGCGTGGCAACAATACACCACCGCTAAGAGTTCCTGCTGGTGTACGGGATAGTTACGCTCCGCAGGGAGCATTGTCCTAGAGATATACTCAATTGGCTGTAAGCCCTGACCCTGATCCTGGAGAAGGACGCCCCCTATAGCTACCTTACTAGCATCTGTAGCTACCACAAAGGGTTTAGTAGTATCCGGTAGGATGAGTACAGGAGGGGAAAGGAGTAGGGATTTTAGACACTGAAAAGCCGACTGACATTCACTACTCCAAACAAAGGGGATATCCTTCTTTAATAAATGATTAATAGGGGCTGCTATAGTTGCGAAACGCGGGATAAAACGCCTATAGTAAGAAGCAATTCCTAGAAAACTACGTACACCTTTAACGTCGGTAGGAGTAGGCCATTCCTGAATTGACTTAGTTTTATCCGGGTCGGTAGCGACCCCGGCATCTGACAGAACGTGCCCTAAAAATGGGACACTCCTACCCGAACGAACTTTAGCACGGCGCGCCCACAAAGAATTTTCAGCCATTATTTCTAATACTTTCTTTAAATCACGTAGGTGCGTTTCAAAATCAGGAGAGTAAATAAGAATATCATCTAAGTAAGCTTGAGCACAAGAACGGTCATGCTCAGATAAAGAAACAGAGGAGAAGGAAGGATCCTTTAAATCAGAGGACACCTGAGGAAGGTGAGAATTTCCCATAACAGGTCTAAGCACTTCATTCATTAACATTTGAAAAGAGGCAGGCGAGTTACAGAGTCCCATAGCCGCTACTCTAAACTGGTAATGACCAAAAGGGGTAGCAAAGGCGGTTTTATGGCAATCCTCAGGAGCTATCCGCAACTGCCAAAAACCATCCGCACAATCCAGTACTGTGAAACAAGTGGAACCTTTAACCTTATTAAATATATCATCAATACGAGGTAGAGGGTATTTAGACTTCACAGTAATATCATTCAACTTCCTATAATCAGTAACTAGGCGAAACTTGCCATTTGGCTTAGGAACTAACAGGACACCAGCTGAGTAGGGAGAGTTACTAGGCTCTATCAATCCTGCTTCTAATAGTGACACTAAAATCTGTTTTAGTTCCTTTAACTCGGTAGGGCCCATTCTATACATCGGAGAGTGCGTAGGAACTGCACCGTCCTTGATAACTACACGGTGTAAAACAGAACGAGGAGGAGGATAAGAAGGAGTCTTTTCTTCAAAAACTTTTGAGGAATCTATCACAGCCATGTATCTTACTATTTCATTTTCAGTAAATCCCACTCCTATTGTATCCACTGTGTTTATATCTATATCCACACTATTATTAGTGATAGGTATCTCCTGTACTTCTAACTGAAGGAACATACATAATAAATATCCATATTCCTTTAATTCAGAACGCAACTCATCATTGGACATTAATACTTCAGGTATAGGTCTTACAGGAGGATCAACAGGTGTAGGAGGAGTAATATCTACCAAGGATAAATTTTCCAATCTATAATGACGTTCCGGTACCCAGTAAGAGCTATCTGGAAACCAAATGACCATGGTATCATAATTAATAGTAATCTTATTATCCTGGTGCCAATCTAATCCTAGTAATACATCAGCGGTAGTGATAGGGCCTATAGTGGCCGTCAGGTTGACAGTACGTCCTTGTATGACCAGGGGAAGGGACACCGTACCCGGGGAATGACTGGTGCGACCATCAGCATAATGAACAGTGACAGGTTTGGTGTGAGGGGTAGGGACTAGTCCTAAACGCCTAACTAGGGCCTCGCTCACAAAGGAGCTAGCCGCACCGCTATCTACCAACACAGAGACATTCAAAGTTCATCAGCATGCAAGAAAGGGTCTACAACAGTATGGGGAACGGTTAAACCACCATTCAAGAACATAAGAGGACGCACACGTAGTGGTAGGGAAGATTCAGCTCCTACAGAGGTTATAAAAACAGGCAGGCAAAAATTTTTATCTGGGGTACTATCTAAGGACCTGTCCAGGTTACCCCCGGCTGACAGGCCTACTGTTCCCCCTCCCCCCCCAAATCCATAGGAACTAACCCCGAAGAAGACCCTGGCGAAAAAGCCACTGCTGGAGGGTCACGAGGGAGCGAAGAGGGTGCGGGAGCCTGATTATCATAGGGGAACCCTGGGGGTCCTGTCTGCACAGCATTCAGCCTACTAGGGGTAGCTGAGGGAATGCGTCCTGAAGTGGGACGAATAGGAGCACGCTGAGGGGTACGAGGAGGGCGAGCGTCGGGATGAGGGGGAGCACCCGAAAGGAACTTGGGGCACTCACGTTTAAGATGACCTACTTCCTTACAATGATAGCATGTGATATGAGAGACATCAAGAGCTGAAAGATCAGCAACGCAGATATCTAATTCTTCTACATAGGAGTTCTCCTCCTCAGGGGTAAGGATAATATTATTAATACGGGAACGGGTAGGGAGAGAAGGAGTGGTGAAGAAATCTGCTACTCGCAAGAGATGCTGGCGCACATGCTTGAGGGGCAGATCAGTAAAACGGTAGGCAGAGAACTGGCGCTTGACTTCACGTAATAAAGGTCTACTGAGGCCTTGGAGGAAGCGAGCACGTACTTCTGCACCCGACAAATCCCTAATTCGTACCATCTGAGCATCAAACTCTTTCATATACTCCTTAAATGATTTAGTACCCTGCTGCAAGGTACCAAAGGCTAATCTATCCTGCCAATCTGAATCAGGAGGGACTAAATGGTTCTCTAAACGCTTAAACAATTCTGCTACAGAGTTAGGGTAGGCATGAGAGGCCAAAGACTCACACTGAATGAGGTTAGCAAGCTCAGGAGTAATGCAGGTTGTAAGATAGTGAGGAACTAATACAGCATCAGAGAGACGCCATCTATTATGATTCTGCCACGACTCTGTGTTCTGGGTAAGCAACATAATAAAGGTGAAAAACTGTTGAGGGGTAGACTTGACATCCAGCTTGGGAAGGTTAGCAAAGAGGGGAAGAGCAGGGGGCTTAGGGGGATTAGAAGAGTCAGTTTTTCCCATAGGGCCACTATCTTCCACTGCTACATAAGCGGGATAGAAGGAAGGAAGAGGAAAAGTCTTGGGTAGGGGTCTAGAAGGGGCCACCGTTTCAGGCTGGTGCCCATAGGAGAAGGGTACAGTATATTGCTCACGAAGAGAGGAGTAGGCAAAATGATCATAATTTCTGTCATCTAGAGGCATGGTGCTGAAATCACTATTAACTTCTAAATCAGCCACACGGGTAGGGACCTGGGCTGCCTCATAGGCCGTCTCAGGGTAGGACCAGGAAGCAGGTGGGTAAAAGGGAACTGCACTAGGGCGCCCAGAAGGGCCGACAGGGGCAGAGGTACGACCCGTGTTAAAAGCAGGCATGGAAGGCACAGGGTGGGAAGGAGGCCTAGCAACATTGTTAGTTAGTGAGGACCTGCTGGGGGTTGAGCCAAGGTTGCAGGAGGGGCAGGGGCCTGGTTCAAGGTAAGGGAAGGGTCATCACTAAATCTGACTTGCATACGTTGTTCATAGGTAGGAGGGGTAAGTGAGGGACGACGGCGACCACCAGTAACAGGAGAAGGAGGTGAGGTACGAAGATTACCTTGAGGAGTGAGATGGTGCACCGTTTCAAGTGAGTCCCGTCGGTTACCACGATTGTTGTTATGGTTGTTAGTATTATTATTATTATTACTCATAGTAGGAGTGTTGGTAGGTATAGGCGACATGTTACCACCCACTGGATCCATTTTTAATTAAGTAAATGATTAGGAATCTAACTGAAAGCAACAAGGATAAAGGACAAGGCCTAATTTAAGGCAAGGAAAGAAAAGAAAAGCTTTTAATGTCCTAAAAGAAGGAAACAATTTAAATCAATCCTTTTTAGCAACAGTAATGGATAGGGAACCGAACTCTAAGGTGAGAGGCGTATCTAAGCTAGATGAGGATGCAGCCCGTTTAGGGGGAGACGAAGGAGGAGATGGAGGTGGTGTAACAAAAACAAGACTATCTACTGCAGGACGAGCATGAGGAGAAGGACGAGAATGGAGACCCAAATCTGATTCACTATGCTTTAAGAGGTAGGTCTGAGCTTCTTCAAAGGACATAAACTTCTTATATTTGGAGACGTTATAAGCACGTGACTGAACGAACTTCCTAGCATCGGCCCACGATAAGAAAATAGATGCCCATTGAGGGGTAATAACAACGTAATACTTCGCTAAACTATTATTACTAGTCGAATGAGAAGGAGCAGGAAAAGGACGTCGCTGGCTCATGTTAACGCACCTGGTAGGTCTTGAGTAGTCAAATAAGGAGAACGAGGAGAAGGCGACTTATCTCGGGTGTCTGAAACCGAACCAGATTGACGACGCACGCAGGGACGAGGTTTCCAGCGCCAGGTGGTCGTAAGTATCCGGTTTCAAGAATTCTGCGTCTGGCGATGGGTCGTCTAAATACAACGCAGGCAAGAATGCAGAAAAGTGTAATCTACGAGACGCTAGTCGTCTCTCTAACGTAGAACCAAAACTATCACCTATCTACGACAGTAGGCCACATGTCTCAAGAAAACAAAACGAGGAAAAGGAGCTATCTATAAAAGGATTTTCCGCTTCGAGCAGGTCTATCTTCTAGGCAGGGCGTGTCCCGAATCGGGCAGCACTACCCCCCCAGCTTGCAGGCGACCCGCCCATTACCTGTCAAGTAGGTGTCGTCTTCATTTTCCCGGACGCGGAAGGGTTGATTCAATGACGTATGTTGCAGGGGATCGTCGTCTGGTTCTCTACCTAAAATTCCTCCGAGTCCATTGTTACGCCTCGGGCCGTGTTGGTCCGTACGGCAACTCGGGTATGAAAGTACGCCGTATTGTACGGTACCGACGCTTTCGACCGCGTACGCCGTACGATTTTCGCTGTTTTTCACTTTGGACTTAGCCGATTTCGGAGGTCGCGGAGGGCGGGGGGGCAGGTGTCACGCGAGATTGAGGCCCAGGAACCTGTCCGCGGTGCTGAGATAGCAGAAATTGCAGCGAGTGCATAGCTACTCCCTAGTTACTACGCGCGTGACAGTGGACCTTTTTTCCTTTTTTACAGGATTTTTTATTGCGTGGGAGAAAAGCTGTAAGGGGACAGCCTGGCAGAATCATAAGCGTGCAGTTCTAGAAGGACGCAATTAAAGTAGAAGGACGCGGAAAATGGACGAGGAAAATGGACGATGAAAATGGAGGGTGGTGCGACGGTTCATGCATTGTGCACCAGGCAATCACCTACTAAGATGCGACCATGGCGCTGCGTAGAGCCCCAAACGACAGAAAAGTAGAGGAGTATCAATACCTCCATGCATCGGATTGACGAGGTGGAAAAGACCGTTCATGGGGAAGAGGTGGTAGTCGGCCAGAGGTGGGCGTGCAAGCTGTGCGATTACAAGTTCGGCAGGCCTGGCAGCTTTAGCAAGAATCGCGCTGTCGGCCATCTCGGCCACATCCCCAACAAGGGAGCCGCGTTTTGCAAGGACTCCGGGAATGTAGAAGGCCTGATCGGGAGGCTTCAGGCGGCTGAGGCAGCCCCGTTGGAAAGGAGAGAGCTGAGGGCAGCGCTCGGTGCCCGCGTTGCCAAGGCCCTTCTGCCTGCCGCTGCCCCGGGTGCTGGCCCTTGTGGCTCTGGCAAGGCAGTGCAGAAGACGATTCCACAGTGCTTTTCCAGGCACATCCTTGGCAGTTGACAGCGTTATCTGGGCATGCCCAGATAACTGCAGTTTGCCATATACTTTTCTCATGAATGCCCTGGCAGTTGACGGTGTGTTTTCTGGGCTACTTGCCACTTCGTATTTACTTTTTCGGGCATTTCCTTGGCAGTTTATTGTGTGGTTCATTCTGCATGGGTTGATTGCCATTTTATTTTTCGAATTTCAGGGATTCATGGCATGCACTTGTTGTCATTGTGCAGCAAAGCTGCCGACTGTAGTGCTATCACATCCACTGCATCAACTAGGCAGAGATCTGGGTGCATTATACCATATTCAATAATGCATTATATTGAGTTGATGGCATTCATGCAAATTTTGTAAAGGCTGATGCATTATAATAAAAGGGTATTATAATAAAAGAGACCGGTGTTAAATGGTCAATAATTTGCATGACCACAATAAACACATGTACTTGAAGGATGTATTGCAATGTAAATCCAAGTGTGGCAGGTGGCAAGTCACTGCCACTATATGTTCATTAATGAATAGCATAGAATAATTATATAGTAGTAACATTTGTTGGATGCAGGGTCACACATCCTTGGAATACCCCGTACTTTTCAGCATTCACCTCAAAAATACCCCGTACTTCTTAACTACAACTTGAAAAATACCCGTACTGCCGTACTGCGTATTTTTTCCCGTATTTTTTACCCCTCCTGAAAATACCCGTACTTTTGCAGTACGCGCGGGTTTTACCGAATACCCCGTACTGCCGTACAGACCAACACGGGCCTCGGGTATCTACCACTACCTCTACCTCTACCTGGCCTGATGCTACCTAAACTAGTCAAGCCGCCTCTAGTTAAACCCCTAGCGAAAGACGAACGAGACGATCCAGATCTCAATGCGTTAACGTAAGTGTTACTATAATACGCCATAAGCCATTTACACAACCCGTTTACTCCAGGAATAGAGGAAGGAAACACAACTACACTGCCGTGACCCAAGCCTATATGTGTTAATTCATTTAACACACGCCGAGTGCACACACGAGGGGTAGAACGTGCATAAATGGTCACCAACGGTCCAACATGCTCGGGCCGACATGGCCCTCGCCTACAGGTGCACGCTGGTCCACTACATTCTACCAAAGGATCAGGACCACTAGTAAAGTACGCGGCGCGGCGCCCAAAGACACCCAATGTACCACAGTACTGTTACGAGGACAATAGTGTCCCGGTAGGAGCTACACGTAAACCTAGGGACAACCGAGGCAAAAGACCTAATTTACGTCCGTAACTACAACGAATTGTTACGCGACGTAACAGTCTCCCACCTTAAATTTTAATGATTCTCCTCTCTGTTTATCCTTTTCACAGAGATGAGCATACTGTGTCCACCTCTGCTTACTCCATGCCTGCATTATGTCATCGGGGTAGAGGCCACCTTGCAGCACCCAAACACCTGACAGCAAAAGTTGGTTTAAACATCTCAGGATAATCCCCAGACATTACCAACTTCTTAAGCTCTTGTATATATCTGTCAACCTTGCCTTGGGCTTGGTGATCTTCACGACCCACAATCCTTAGGAAAGGCAGATCAGAGTCTTAGCCAAAGTCCTAAGATTAATACAATCATTAGGCAATGGCTCTTCAGGACATGGACGGGCATCCACGTTCCTGGCAGAGCAAGAGTCCAAGTTTTTATTATCAATATAACTTCATGTCCCACGTCGCTCCCACAAAAACCAGCATCTTCATTAAAACAATAAGTGGAAGCATACATGTGACACTAATTGACATGCCCGGAGGCACGCCGTTCAAGGCCCTTCATGAAGTACGTTGCCCTAGAGGCAACCAAGACACGGGTGGGTGGGTGGGGAGCAAAGAAAGAGGCCGACAAAACCAGCCAGAGCGGCTTTTAGTCGCAAAACCTCCCTTATCCCTAGCTAACTGACGTCATTAAACCCTTATGTTTAGTGGATGCTAGTAAGACGCTAACCGTACAGACCGGGGGTAGAATATCCCGAATCTGCACGGCTAGTATTAAATAATGCGTAGGTTGTTCTTTTCAGGGGCACTGCACCTCACGCCCCGTTCCGCCCGGGTATAATCAACCCAAGCGCGGAACGCACATTTTATTTAATTCATTTTTCAACCATGCACTATATTGCATCTACTAATCACAAAAGCTCTAGCCAAACAGCTACGAGTAAACACTACGACCTATAAGCCGCTCATCCAGCGGCCTCTTGTTCCCGCATTCACGTATAGAAGAAACTCCGTTCAAAGAACCCCGATTCATGTCCCACGTAGCTCCCACAAAAACCAGCATCTTCATTAAAACAATAAGTGGAAGCATACATGTGACACTAATTGACATGCCCGGAGGCACGCCGTTCAAGGCCCTTCATGAAGTACGTTGCCCAATCACCCCCGCCCTGGCTTTCCCTTGAAGCCGCACTCCACCTTGCTCGTTGTCACAAGTGACCGCCCTGCCGCAAAACGGGTCCCCACATCGGGAGGCGTGTGCCCGGCGGCTGTGGATGCATGGCCAGGCCCAAAAAGGCCCAGCGCATTTGCACTGCGATTGCGCACGGCCAGCCTATCATGACCCCTCTCGGGGCCCCGAGTCGGTACCGCTATGGCCGTCTCCCCATAGACCCGGGGTGCTTCGAGAAAAAACGTGGACCTAGCCCAGGCCCCGCCAGCCCGGATGCCCGAGGCCACAGCCCCAGGCACCTGGCTGAACGAGAGTCCGTTCAGCCATGCAAGACCGCATTCCCCCCCGAGGTTTCTATGCGTGGGGAAAAAATTTCTAGCTTAGGCGCTTTTCCCATCGCCGTCCCCAGCCCCAACCACCCCCCCCTCGGCGGAAGGCAATTGCAAAGTTTGCTGGCCAGCAGCAATTTCCGAAGAAAAAGCCGCAGGCCGCGGACCGAGACACGGGTCGCCAGTGCCAGCCATCCGGCTCCAACCCGGGGTGCAAGCATCCCCAGGTACGGAGCACCAGCTCGCGCACTGGGCCGACCAAGCGACAGTTGAGCACCTGTCACGGCATCCGGCCCACCAAAGACCCCAAGCTGGGGAAAAGGTGCGGACCGGAGGTAATCATTTTCTTTTCTTTTAGTTAACCGAGCGAGGAACTACGCCTGGCCGGTTAACAACTGGAAGTCTCACCACTGGCCAAGTGGCCAGTGCAACCAGTGCTTTTGGGATTTTGCTCCGCAGCACCCATAGCTGCGGCTGCCGCCGCAACGACAACGAGCAAAGAAAGAGGCCGCCAAAACCAGCCAGAGCGGCTTTTAGTCGCAAAACCTCCCTTATCCCTAGCTAACTGACGTCATTAAACCCTTATGTTTAGTGGATGCTAGTAAGACGCTAACCGTACAGACCGGGGGTAGAATATCCCGAATCTGCACGGCTAGTATTAAATAATGCGTAGGTTGTTCTTTTCAGGGGCACTGCACCTCCCGCCCCGTTCCGCCCGGGTATAATCAACCCAAGCGCGGAACGCACATTTTATTTAATTCATTTTTCAACCATGCACTATATTGCATCTACTAATCACAAAAGCTCTAGCCAAACAGCTACGAGTAAACACTACGACCTATAAGCCGCTCATCCAGCGGCCTCTTGTTCCCGCATTCACGTATAGAAGAAACTCCGTTCAAAGAACCCCGAAAGGATTATTGCTCTGAGGAGCTTGACTGTTAACAATATCAATGGGTGCTTGGCTACAACCAGGAGCTGCACCACATGTATTGTTTACAGATACGTTGCTCACTTGGGCAACACCATGTGGCATCTGTCTACAACCAGGAGCAGATCCACATGTATTATTTACAGAAAGAGTTCCCTCTGGGGTACTCTTTTTAATCCAGGCATGGATAGGAATGCCACAAACAGGGGCACTTTTACTGCTGCTCACTGGGGCAGCTTTACGGTCAGTAGGGGTTACTGCTGGAGCCCCTACCACCTGGCAGCCCTCATCTGCCATGAAACCACTCTCATCAACGTCCATGAGGACGCTGTAGGGGTTATATAAACAGAGAGGATCATTCATCCGCGTTAATTAATGGAACGAGCCTCTTGTGGGGGGCTATGCCTTGGCAGGCCTTCACTGCCAGGGGTTCCATCCCATCATATACATGCTCACAGGGCACATATGTCCATGTACTAGGAACCTCCCCAGGGGCCCTAGACAATGACGGGATTTTAATACCGCCGTGCTCACCGGCCGGGGCACAGCTGGCATCTCAATCAGGCTTTGCTCCAGCTTGGATATTCCAGCTTCTTACGTATAAGCATCACGTCACTGGGCGTGTACTTGTGTTGTCATGGCTTGTTTCCTGCATGGTGGAAAGACAAAACATGGCACACCTGAGGCACATGTCCAGCCTTCTCCACGGTTTCCAACCAGCTCTTTACAGCACACACGGCCTTTCCAAAAGAAAAAGAGCCAATTAGTAACATGCAGAAAACATCCGTTATTATAGCAAAAAAGCTCGTTGAAATAAAGACAGCGTCGCTTTATGTTGCCGAGAAACCAGGCATGATGCTGAAATCCAATCGTTCATCACTCAACCGCCTTTGCAAAACACAAAGCAACTTCCTTTCATGATGCATGATACTCGTAAGTATCCAAAGCGGCATGATATCCAATTCAGCCTGACGGCGAGCATGGTCGACAAAAGGCATGCAGGCCGCCGAAACCAAAGCAATACAAACCGCAATTCAAACCGTTCTTGACGATTCGATGGCTTGCGTTGACATTCCAACAGCTTGGATCCAAATCGAGGCTGAAAAAGATTCCGCTCAGAAGGGAAAATCGCTTCATGTCCCACGTAGCTCCCACAAAAACCAGCATCTTCATTAAAACAATAAGTGGAAGCATACATGTGACACTAATTGACATGCCCGGAGGCACGCCGTTCAAGGCCCTTCATGAAGTACGTTGCCCTAGAGGCAACCAAGACAAGGGTGGGTGGGTGGGGAGCAAAGAAAGAGGCCGACAAAACCAGCCAGAGCGGCTTTTAGTCGCAAAACCTCCCTTATCCCTAGCTAACTGACGTCATTAAACCCTTATGTTTAGTGGATGCTAGTAAGACGCTAACCGTACAGACCGGGGGTAGAATATCCCGAATCTGCACGGCTAGTATTAAATAATGCGTAGGTTGTTCTTTTCAGGGGCACTGCACCTCACGCCCCGTTCCGCCCGGGTATAATCAACCCAAGCGCGGAACGCACATTTTATTTAATTCATTTTTCAACCATGCACTATATTGCATCTACTAATCACAAAAGCTCTAGCCAAACAGCTACGAGTAAACACTGCGACCTATAAGCCGCTCATCCAGCGGCCTCTTGTTCCCGCATTCACGTATAGAAGAAACTCCGTTCAAAGAACCCCGATTCATGTCCCACGTAGCTCCCACAAAAACCAGCATCTTCATTAAAACAATAAGTGGAAGCATACATGTGACACTAATTGACATGCCCGGAGGCACGCCGTTCAAGGCCCTTCATGAAGTACGTTGCCCAATCACCCCCGCCCTGGCTTTCCCTTGAAGCCGCACTCCACCTTGCTTGTTGTCACAAGTGACCGCCCTGCCGCAAAACGGGAGCCCCCCCACATCGGGAGGCGTGTGCCCGGCGGCTGTGGATGCATGGCCAGGCCCAAAAAGGCCCAGCGCATTTGCACTGCGATTGCGCACGGCCAGCCTATCATGACCCCTCTCGGGGCCCCGAGTCGGTACCGCTATGGCCGTCTCCCCATAGACCCGGGGTGCTTCGAGAAAAAACGTGGACCTAGCCCAGGCCCCGCCAGCCCGGATGCCCGAGGCCACAGCCCCAGGCACCTGGCTGAACGAGAGTCCGTTCAGCCAAGACCGCATTCCCCCCCGAGGTTTCTATGCGTGGGGAAAAAATTTCTAGCTTAGACGCTTTTCCCATCGCCGTCCCCAGCCCCAACCACCCCCCCCTCGGCGGAAGGCAATTGCAAAGTTTGCTGGCCAGCAGCAATTTCCGAAGAAAAAGCCGCAGGCCGCGGACCGAGACACGGGTCGCCAGTGCCAGCCATCCGGCTCCAACCCGGGGTGCAAGCATCCCCAGGTACGGAGCACCAGCTCGCGCACTGGGCCGACCAAGCGACAGTTGAGCACCTGTCACGGCATCCGGCCCACCAAAGACCCCAAGCTGGGGAAAAGGTGCGGACCGGAGGTAATCTTTTTCTTTTCTTTTAGTTAACCGGGCGAGGAACTACGCCTGGCCGGTTAACAACTGGAAGTCTCACCACTGGCCAAGTGGCCAGTGCAACCAGTGCTTTTGGGATTTTGCTCCGCAGCACCCATAGCTGCGGCTGCCGCCGCAACGACAACGAGCAAAGAAAGAGGCCGACAAAACCAGCCAGAGCGGCTTTTAGTCGCAAAACCTCCCTTATCCCTAGCTAACTGACGTCATTAAACCCTTATGTTTAGTGGATGCTAGTAAGACGCTAACCGTACAGACCGGGGGTAGAATATCCCGAATCTGCACGGCTAGTATTAAATAATGCGTAGGTTGTTCTTTTCAGGGGCACTGCACCTCACGCCCCGTTCCGCCCGGGTATAATCAACCCAAGCGCGGAACGCACATTTTATTTAATTCATTTTTCAACCATGCACTATATTGCATCTACTAATCACAAAAGCTCTAGCCAAACAGCTACGAGTAAACACTGCGACCTATAAGCCGCTCATCCAGCGGCCTCTTGTTCCCGCATTCACGTATAGAAGAAACTCCGTTCAAAGAACCCCGATTCAACCATGTGCTATCAACCAGTTTATACACCCTACGCCTGAACCGGCTGATGTAAACTGGTTACAGCACATCAACTTGATGAAGAATCGAAACCGAATTAGATGCAGGCTGTCCGAGTCAGATTCCGAGCCTTCTAAACTCCGTCTAGCCATAACGTACGCATGGTCGCTGGCTCGAAGTTTAGTCCTGTCGTCCCTGTGCTCACCGGGGCCAGAGCCAACAGTAATTCGGCAAAGCCTATGCTCACTCGGGCTAGGCTTTAACGGAAACTGCCCTCGGTTGTCGAAATGACAATGAATACAAGTTGCAAATAAATGGAATGCGATGTAAATCAGAAAGCATGAAATGAACGTTGTGTTTATTGTTCTCATACGTTATTGTCGTTGTTGCATAATTCGTCTTCGTTGCGCATAAGAACCTGTTGCGCTTGGCACCCTCATCAGTCTTGCTGAATATCCTACGTGGACATGCATGCATTCCATGTAGTTCAGTGCATGCCGCGTGTTAGATACTTCTAGAATCTTCTAGGAGGTACCAAGGCAGATGCGCATACATAATTGGCCGATAGTCGGCTCAGTCCTCTTGACACGACTACACCGGCCTTAGACCAGCCGGTGATGTGGAGGCCTGGGAGACGCCCACACATTCTACGTGGCGTTATCCCATTGGCGAGTACCAGTGAAGTACAGCCATTGGCCCAATACTACAATAAAGTATATTGTAGTAATCTGTACAAGATCCCCTATCTCTGAGGACCCATGTGGACCCTAGATGGGTCTCCAACCAACTGCTAAAGCTTCCGGCTCAGTGGCCGTAAATCTACTGATAAGGCGTTCGAGATCAGAGGTAGGCATCGCTACAGAAGTATCTATATCAGGTTTAAAGAGGTCTCCTACCGCCTTGCCAAAGAGAAGGGGAGGTCCTAGAGGGACTATATTATCATAGGACTTTCCTGACCTAGTTGCTATATGGCTAAGCGGTATAGAAATTTTATTTTTCCCCTCCCCCCCCCACAGAGACCGCAGGAAGGGCCTCACACGGGAGAGAGAGTCCTACGTGAGAAAGGAGGTCAGGCATGCGAACAGCAGTATGAAAGAGGTAGGCATAATGTTCATCATCCGGTAGTTCACCATAAGGGGTTACACCAAGAGTGGTAGGAACTAGAGTAGTATTGAGAACATCTAAGTCCTCGAAAAAGGAGTAATCTGCGCGACGGGAGAGGGCATCAGGCACTATGTTATCTACACCTTTAACATACTGAAGTTTAAAAGGGGAAAACTGTGCTAAAAACTCCATCCAGCGCGCTTGACGAGGGGTAAGGTCAAGGGTTGGGAGAGAAGATGGGTAAGGGGGCGATGGTCCGTTTGTATAACTAATCTATAAGGATCTATCTCACAGGGTTCATTCAGGCAAACATCAAATTGGGCACCTTTAAGAAAGTGCTGCCACGCATGGCAACAATACACCACAGCTAAAAGTTCCTGCTGGTGTACGGGATAGTTACTACGCTCCGCGGGGAGCATTGTCCTAGAGATATACTCAATTGGCTGTAAGCGGCCTGACCCTGATCCTGGAGAAGGACGCCCCCTATAGCTACCTTACTAGCGTCTGTAGCTACCACAAAGGGCTTGGTAGTGTCGGGTAGGATGAGTACGGGAGGAAAGAGGAGTAGGGATTTTAAACACTGAAAAGCAGACTGACACTCACTTAGACTCCAGATAAAGGGGATATCTTTCTAAATGATTGATAGGGGCTGCTATAGTTGCGAAACGAGGGATAAAACGCCTATAGTAAGAGGCAATCCCTAAGAAACTACGTACACTTTTAACGTCAGGGTAGGCCAATCATGAATTGACTTAGTTTTATCCGGGTCGGTAGCGACACCGGCGTCTGACAAAACATGTCCTAAAAATGGTACACTCCTGTTACGGCGCGTAACAAACTGTGTTATTACGGCCGTAAATAGAGGCCTTACGTTCTTGGTAGCCTCAGCTACTCCGAAACAATCCGTGGTTACGGCTGTTGTCGTTCCTACGTTTACGTGCGGTTAGGACCCTTTTGACTGGTTGTTACCTGGTCCAGTGACATATCAATTGTTCAGTATTGTGGGCCGGTGCAGTCGCGCCGCGCTGCGTACTTTAGGGCCTGGGCCGTTGGCACTCTGTGTGGTCTGGACCAGCGCCGCCCCACGTGGCATTAGAGTGCGTAGATCTAACCTACCTGTGATCGTACGGGCGAGGGCCATGTTTGGCCCGAGCACGCACGAGTCTGTCGGCCAATTTAGGTGTTGCAATTTCCTTGTGTTGACAGTTCGACCTTTGATATGGCTTGTTATAGCTAGTCGAACCATGGATGTACGTTATTGCCAGTAATGTCTAAGTAAATGTGTCAATTGCTTAGTATGGAAACAATTATCGGAAAGCATTAGAGTCGGGAGTTCAACGATCTTTCAAAATGCAGAACAGGGTTCCTTCTTCTACCGGGTTAGTTAGTCTAGGACAGGTTAGATCCTGGGGTCGAGGTAGAGTAGAAGAACCGGGTCGTAACAATGGTAATCGAGGAGCTAGTTTAGGGAACCCCGACAAAGCTCTCCATAACAATCTATACACGGCGTTGGCACCCCGCGACCTAGACGGCGCTGCCTGCAATGATGAAGGTAATTTAACAGGTATCGGTTGAGTCGCCTGTTAGACGCCTAGATACCGTGCTGCCTGCAGTCCAGAACACCTTCTAGACGAAGTTAGACTTGATCGCCGCGGGCTGTGTGCATAGATAGATACATTACCTACTCAGTCCATAGAACCTACGCATTTAGCATAATTAGGGTTGCTGTTTCAGTTCCGGCACCAGTAGGGTTGCTGGTCCGTTGTTGGCCTACCTATTATCGGTTTGCTGGGTGCTGTCTTGGCACATGTAGTGGGACGATTAGCGTCCTTGTTTTCTACACCTTTTGTACCTGGCTGCGATTCTTTATCCTATTAATGTATGAATGCTAAACTGGAATGTATCTTCATTAAATTCTACTGTCTATCATACACGACCCCAAGTTGAGACCCCTCGTGGGGTTCGTCAGTCATCGTCTACCCCTACCGTATGAAGCTCAATTATCCTTTACATTAATGTTGTCAACCGTGCTTGATAGCTCTACCTTCTTAGGGGGGGAGGAAAGGACCATTCGGGCGCCATCTTTCAACGACTCCCATATCAGTGTTGGGTGTCCTGCGTCATATACCATGGTTTTTATTTTCTGCCGCATTTGTTTGTTGTTTCTTCCTTTGGTTTATCGCGTCTGTCATGGTCTTTTTCTGGGGAAACCTCTTGCAGTTCCTAGATTTGCCTCCCTAGCTAGGTAGTATAAACCTGGTATTTACATGATTATCATCATGATTATTATTATTATTACTAGAGACGGATCCCCTACCTACCTGTAGTTGTGGTTGAGTTGTGATACGTCCTCCTGCCCATCCCCCGACTACCCTCGCCCTGCCTAGTAAGGTAGTGTCTACCCTTCTTGCAATGCCTCCCCACTCTACCACCCGTGGCATGGTTCCCCAATATCCTACGTCTACTACTCATATCCCAGATAGCGTCCTTGTATTGACTTTGGTTCTTTTACCCTTAATTCCTATTACCTTGTTCAAGGAAAGGTAAAATAGCACCTTCTATTACAAATGGCCTCTCAATCTTCCCCTGGTCGCGGTTTACCCGCTATCAATCATCGTGCTAGTGCTAGTGGTAGTGACCCTACTAGTACACATCTTCCTTCTACCCATGTTTATGCTACCCCTGTTGGTAATAAGCCGTAAGCGTGAGTCCATGGATACCTTACCCCACAGGCAGTGATGCCTAGGCTTCCTACCCAGTCTCCCTTTACCCCTGCGTACCACATAGGTAATCGTACGCCTATGGATGCACCCCTACGCCTATTGGTGCACCACTACCTATAAAGTACGTCAGCATGCTAGGTTAGCTAGTGCTGCACACGGGCAGCTCCCTCCTACGTCTACTAACCCTGCCCCAGCTTCTGTTGCTGCTCCTACCCTGTTGGGTGTGGCACCTACAAGTAAATGGTCGTACGCATGCTCCTATATAGGTCCTTCTGGTAGACCTACTGCCGTCCCCATGCGTCCTCCTGCCCTTTTGCGCAGCCTACCATTGCCTATGAAACCTGATCGGTCTTCCCCTACCCCTGCCTTCAATGTACAAGGTAACCCTACTGATACCCCTAAGGTAACCCTACTGATACCCCTAAGGTTAGGGCTGCCCAGCAACGGGCCAGTGAGCCAATACGTCCTCCCCCTGTCACTATACTTCTACCCTTCCTGCAGCCCCTACCTCTGGTGCTGTACCCCCAAGACGTTCTTTCCTAGCTCCTTTTGGCCCTTCTGGTCACCCTTTTGCCCTACCCTTGCGCCCACCTTAACTTGGGATTATCCTATCGCTGCCTATGAAAATTTTCAGGTTTTTCAGATGCCCTCTCGCGTAGCAAATTTTGAAGTTAATCAGGATTGTAGCACTATGCTATTGGATGATAGAACTATGTTCATTTGGCATATTCTTCGCTTAGGGAAGGTTATCAACGTGTCTACCATTCATTATGGTTATCAGCCTGAGGGCTTGGTTCAGGCTAAGCCCCTACCTACAACCTACCCTATCTATGCCCCAACCTTGGTTTCTTCCACGCTTTGTGTCAGTAGAAGAAAGTGGTCCTATGGCTATGTAGCTACGATCCCTCGCACCTTCCCGAGCTTAACCATCCCTACCTGTATTCGTTATATACCCAAGCCAAATTATAAGGCTACCCCTTAAGTATTCGCCTTCTTTGTGTGTATTAAGTTTGTGCGTATTCGCCTTCTTTGTGTGGCTATTTTTACTCACTAACCTTCATAACTTTATCCTTTCTCCTACCTCAGAAGCAGTTGGATCTCGGTGTTGTAGATCTTGCTGCCCTTGATTTTTCCCCCACCATCCTGTTTGACAACTCTTATGTCACGTGATTCTCCTCATGTGGTTTTTCCTCCCCACTCTTATACAAGGATTTCCCTTGTTAATGTGAGAGGGGAGGGGGCACAATAGATAGTTACCTGAATGCAAACCCCTATAACATTAGAGTTTGGTTCCTTGTCCATTACGGTTACAAAGAAAGAGTAAATTATTATTTCCTACTCAGTGGAGTGGTTGCATGTAACTTTTCTGCTTTATGATTTCTTACCCATTTTGGTGGTTGAGTGTTTTCTTTTGTGACTACCTTTGTTGTTTTCTTTTACTTACTTTTTAAGGCATCTTCCTACTTTCATGTACCTTGTTCATAACTTTACCTTATTTTTCCATAATGGCTTCTAATCATTCTCTGGGTGGTGGTATGTCACCTATTTCCCTACGTATGTCAGGTAATATGGTGGAGATGTCCACTAACACGGATTTACCTTCTACTAATAATGTTAATACTAGACGGGACTCATTGGATAATGTGCACCATCTTCCCCCTCAAGGTGATTCCCTACGTACTAGAATATTACCTCCTGCTACCCCTTCCTTCTACTTGCGTCGTACCCCTTCTGGAGCCCCTCTAACTTATGAGGAGCGGGTACGTGTTACTAGGGCTCAAAGGGAAGCATCCCTGCCCCCTACATATACCCCAGCCCCAGTGGCTACAGCAGCCCCTACTGATAATGCAGCTCCTACTACTGCAGTTCGTGTTGTCCCTACTGCTCCTTCTGTTATTACTACCTCATATGTGCCTCCTTATGGTTTGGGTCGCAGTCAGGCTCCTATGGGCCCTAGTGGTCGTCCCAGCGTTGTGCCCAACGGTCCCCCTGTCGCCTGGTCCTACCCTGATACCGCTTATGAGGCTGCACAAGCTCCTTCGCGTGTGGCTGAATTAGAAAAAAATAGTGATTTTAGTACCATGCCCTTACATGATAAGAATTATGACCACTACGCCTACTCGTCTGTTAGGGAAGAATATACTATTCCATACATGTCTGGTCATGCTCCTGAGGCTGTGGCCCCTTCCAACCCTCTGGTTAAAACCTATCCCAGCCCCAGGTTCTTACCTCCCTTTGTATCGGATGAGGATGGTGGGCCTATTGGTACATATGACCGTGCCCACCCCCCTAAGCCCCCCTCTCTACCTTTGTTTGCTAATATCCCTAAGTTGGATGTCTACTCCCCAACAATTCTTTACCTTTGTCATGCTACTAACTCAGAATTCTGAGTCCTGGCAAAACCATAATAGGTGGCGCCTACCTGATTCAGTGCTAGTTCCACACTACCTTACTACCTGTATCACGTCTGAACTAGCTACTATTATGAGGAAGAATCCTCCTACGTTGAAGAACTAGATATATGTGATACTGGTTCGTCTTCTATTGCTGACACCCCGATCACTCTTGATGTCGGTGCACTTACCATTACACTGTCTACGAACACATAATTTGAAAACTTTTGCTTGCAAGTATTTATTACTACTGTGGATGCTGACAATACCTTACCACTATGTGTTAGACTCCTGATGTTTTTAAACGGTGGTCTAAGTTACTGTTCCTTCTACCGTTGTGGACCCTTTCCTACATTGTGATGACCTTCTTGATGTATTGTTGGTTCTTATGGATACTGGGGTAACTAGCTTCCTTGTGAGCAAGGCTAGTTTAGAGATTAGGTTTAACCCCTACCCCACATCGTGCTCCTATCAACGTGCATTATTCTGATGGACGTACTAGCCATTACTCTGGTACGGTCATTTCACCCCGGATGATACAAGGTCGCCCTATCAGTCTTGTGGCTACCATAGGCCCCATCACTAATTATTAGGATTAGAGGGGCACCCAGCTATTACGTTTATTACTAATTTCTGTACCATGGTTGTCTGGTTCCCTGATGGTACTTATTATGGGATACCCGATCGCCCCTACAAAGTTGAAAAGTCCTTGGTTGATACTACTTTTGTGCCTATATCTGAACCTACCGTATGTCCCCTATTGGATGTATTAGTGTCTCGTGATGAATTTACAATGGATACCAGGCTCGTGATGAATTTAAGGATCATGGTTATTTATGGTGTGTGTTTCTCCAATTGGTGGTGGAAATGGCGGACTCACCTACCAAATTCTGTACGTGTACAGATCCTATTGCGATAGCAGGTGTTACCTGGGATGAAATTGAACTTACTATAGGTATATGGTTGTTGCTGATGAGTCTTAAGTTTTTATGAACAGACTCCCGCCTACCCACCTCCTCGTTTTGTGCTACAATGCATGTGTAGTAGTTTAAGGATAGTGCACACCCTACCCATGTCCCAGACGCTGAATTGTATGCCTACTACCTTTTGCACACTGTTGTTTGCATGTCTGTTCTTCTCTCCCATGTGGGGCTGTCCCTTAACCCTAGTGTGAGGGCACACCTATTGGCTTTGTGGGGGGGAAGGAACTGAAAAATTTACTCCATGTTCCACTTTATATAGTCATGTGTCTACCAGAGCCGGTAAACTCTACTGTGCTGTAGAGCCTTCAGGTCCTCTATTGTTTGGCAAAGTTGTTGCTGCAGTACTAAGATACGACTGCTGCTACCCCTACCTTTGACATGGAACGCTAATTAGTCGGTTTAACGCTACTGAGCCTGAGGCACTTGCTGCTACTGCGTCCCACCCGCAAGAGTTTGGTCGATACCCTTGTAGATTCCCAAGTGGCTTTCTCTATGTGTTAGGAAAGGAAGATCCCCTGCAGTGGCGCCTCTATGTGCCTCCTATCTGCCCTGCTGGTCTACTGGTTACATGACTTGTATGCCCATCATTGTAACAAGCGTGTCCTTGACTTGGTCACTCGCCCTATGACTGGCCTTCTTGGTCCAGTGATGCATAAGAGTAGGTGCGAACTTGTGAATCTTGTCAGGAGATAATACCTACGCGAGACAGATAGCAAGTTTCCGCACCCTTCCCTTTTGGGCTCGCATCTCTACTGCTGCATTGGCGATCGGTCTTGGGTAGCCTACTTTGGGCTGCCGGTTGCACCGCTAACAACGCCGCCTGGTGTGCCCACCTACTGCGCCGCCAGTTGTGATGCCTTCCGCTGCTCGCGCGTTGCCTTCCGTTGCTGGTGCGACGCCATCCGTTGTTGGAGAGACGTCTTCCGTGGCTGTCGCTACTCATTTCGACAACGATGCGCTGTTGGGCGACTCGAGCCCGCTGTCCACAGTCGCGGTCGCGTCATCTAAGTCACTACTGTTGCGCCATTGTGCGACCCTGTTGCGCCACTGTGCGCGCCCGTCGCGCCCTTGTGGGACCTGGGCGACCCAGTTGCCGCGGCTGTCGCCCCTCCATGCGACCCTGTCGCCTTGTCGTCCGCTGTTGTTGCGCTGACGAGCGACCCTTACATGCCTGTGCGCGCCCCTGTCGCGTCCCCAGTCGACTCTGGTGCGACGCCGTGCGAGTCTGTTGCACCGCTTCCCGATCATGTTGCTACGTCACGCGCGTTTGTCGCACCGTCTCCCGACTCTGTGGCGCCGTCGTCCGGCATCTGACAATTCGTGGTGCCGCCTACCTCTGCATGCCACGCCTACTTGCGCCTCTGTGGCGTCGGTTTGCGCCCCTAGCGCTCCTACGAGCGCTCATGTCGCGCACCCTTGCGACGTTGTCGCGACGTCAGGAGTCATCGGCGCGTCACCCCGCAATCCTGTTGTGGCCATGCGAGAGTATGTCGCGGTGCCCGAGGTACCTGTCGCCCCTGCGTGCGACCCTATTCCTACCTCCGTGGCGCCTCCGGTTGAACCTGTGGCGACCGCGCTGTCTACGGGTTCTGCGTCGTCTTCTTCCGGCAGTGTTGTGCCGCCGCCTACGGCTGCCGTGCCCCTGGCTGGCCCCACCGACGCTGCTGCTGCGCAGAGTGCGCTGCCCGCGGATGGTGCTGGTCACTCCTACCGTCGTCTCACCGCGCTGGAGTTGGCGGAGCAGGTGCGCTTGGTGATCGAGTGGCTGGCTGGATGCTGACGATCCGCTCCGCGGCCTTCACCTAGCGCCTTGACATTCTATCTGATCCAGCGCTGCCGCTGGATTCTGACAGGCCGTCGTACCATATGGTGTTGTTGTATATGCTGCTGTACAAGGCCTACCGCGGTTTGGGACGCTTGATGGCCTGCGCCGCTGCCCGGTCAGGGGTCGGATGCCTACAGTGCCCCCCCCCCGCCCCGTGCCAGCGCTAGTGGTCCCCTGTCCACCAACGCGCGACAGGATCTCCGCATCTTAGAGGATCGTGAGATTCGGCACATCCGGATGTGGCATGCCAACGTGGATCTGCTGTTGCATCTGTTCTTCTCCACGTTGGTGCGCCCTCGGCTGACCTGTGCGAGCCGTCCCTATCTGCGTGTACTCTGCCTCCTGGCATTGGAACCCTTTTTCCTGATTGTTCGAGTGTAGCCATTTTGATTAGGCTTGTATGCTCATTGTGATCACCCAACATGGTGTTACTGGGCTTTCCTGGTTTTGTTTCCTACCGTTGTGTGGGAGGATGTCTACCTTACCATTGGCCGCCATGACAACGACGAGGATGTCGTTCATTACCGCGCGTACTTGGATGTGCTGATCGCGACGCGCGGGACCTACCAGGCTGATGGCCAATAGATAGAGGGCTCTAGGCCCGACCTGAGGGTGTTGTCCCTCCGGTATATAGAGTCGCCCTCTATGCTTGGCCAGTTGGTTGGTTATCCTTGGTTGTTGGTGTGAGTATTGTTTCCTACGCGTGTCCTGCCTAGTGCCGTCCCTCCCGGCAAGCCTCCGTGCAAGGCAGTTAGGGGAGCCTCACACCCGGCGTGGTGCTGGTGATCCCTACACCATTTGGGGTGGACCCGAGGTTAACATATTTGCGCTGGGAGCCCTGGGTGGCTAGTTGATTGTGTTGGGTTATAGTTGGGTGCGATAGGTTTTTTATTCCTACCGACCTACCTCTGTTTATGATCCAGTGTTTATGCTCTCCTGACGTAGGGAGAGGACTCCCTACCTTTTATGGGGGGGAGGTGTTACGGCGCGTAACAAACTGTGTTATTACGGCCGTAAATAGAGGCCTTACGTTCTTGGTAGCCTCAGCTACTCCGAAACAATCCGTGGTTACGGCTGTTGTCGTTCCTACGTTTACGTGCGGTTAGGACCCTTTTGACTGGTTGTTACCTGGTCCAGTGACATATCAATTGTTCAGTATTGTGGGCCGGTGCAGTCGCGCCGCGCTGCGTACTTTAGGGCCTGGACCGTTGGCACTCTGTGTGGTCTGGACCAGCGCCGCCCCACGTGGCATTAGAGTGCGTAGATCTAACCTACCTGTGATCGTACGGGCGAGGGCCATGTTTGGCCCGAGCACGCACGAGTCTGTCGGCCAATTTAGGTGTTGCAATTTCCTTGTGTTGACAGTTCGACCTTTGATATGGCTTGTTATAGCTAGTCGAACCATGGATGTACGTTATTGCCAGTAATGTCTAAGTAAATGTGTCAATTGCTTAGTATGGAAACAATTATCGGAAAGCATTAGAGTCGGGAGTTCAACGATCTTTCAAAATGCAGAACAGGGTTCCTTCTTCTACCGGGTTAGTTAGTCTAGGACAGGTTAGATCCTGGGGTCGAGGTAGAGTAGAAGAACCGGGTCGTAACAAAAAAACCAGAACGAACTTTAGCACGGCGAGCCCACAGAGAATTTTCAGACATTATTTCTAAGACTTTCTTTAAATCACGTAGGTGTGTTTCAAAATCTGGGGAGTAAATAAGGATGTCATCTAAGTAAGCCTGAGCACAAGAACGGTCGTGCTCGGCTAAGGAAACAGAGGAGAAGGAAGGATCCTTTAAATCAGAGGACACTTGGGGAAGGTGAGAATTACCCATAACAGGTCTAAGCACTTCATTCATCAACATTTGAAAGGAGGCAGGAGAATTACAGAGTCCCATAGCTGCTACTCTAAACTGATAATGACCAAAAGGGGTAGCAAAGGCGGTTTTATGACAATCCTCTGGCGCTATTCGCAGTTGCCAAAAACCATCTGCACAATCTAGTACAGTGAAACAGGTAGAACCTTTAACCTTATTAAAGATATCATCAATACAAGGTAGAGGGTATTTAGACTTCACAGTGATATCATTTAACTTCCTATAATCAGCAACTAAACGAAACTTGCCATTTGGCTTAGGGACTAACAGGACACCAGCTGAGTAGAGGGAGTTGCTAGGCTCTATCAATCCTGCTTCTAATAGTGACACTAAAATCTGTTTTAGTTCCTTTAACTCGGTAGGGCCCATTCTGTACATCGGAGAGTGCGTAGGAACTGCACCGTCCTTAATAACTACACGGTGTAAAACAGAACGAGGAGGAGGATAAGAAGGGGTCTTTTCTTCAAAAACCTTGGAGGAATCTATCACAGCCATGTATCTCACTATTTCGTTTTCAGTAAATCCCACCCCTATGGTATCTACAGTGTTCACATCTATATCCACATTATTATTAGGGATAGGTATCTCCTGTACTTCTAACTGAAGGAACATACATAATAAATATCCATATTCCTTTAATTCAGATCGCAATTCATCATTGGACATTAATACTTCAGGTATAGGTCTTACAGGAGGATCAACAGGTGTAGGAGGAGTAATATCTACCAAGGATAAATTTTCTACTCTATAATGACGTTCCGGTACCCAGTAAGAGCTATCTGGAAACCAGATGACCATAGTATCATAGTTAATGGTAATCTTATTATCCTGGTGCCAATCTAATCCTAGTAATACATCAGCGGTAGTGATAGGGCCTACATATAGTGGCCGTCAGGTTGACAGTACGTCCTTGTATGACCAGGGGAAGGGATACCGTACCCGGGGAATGACTGGTGCGACCGTCAGCATAATGGACAGTGACAGGTTTGGTGTGAGGGATAGGGACTAGTCCTAAACGCCTAACTAGGGCCTCGCTCACAAAGGAGCTAGCCGCACCGCTATCCACTAACACAGAGACATTCACAAGTTCATCAGCCTGCAGGAAGGGGTCTACAACAGTGTGAGGGACGGTTGAGCCACCATTCAAAAACATAAGAGGACGAACACGTAAGGGTAGGGATGATTCAGCTCCTACATAAGTTATAAAAACAGGCAGGCAAAAACTATTATCTGGGGTACTACCTAAGGACCTGTCCAGGTTACCCCCGGCTGACAGGCCTACTGTTCCCCCTCCCGGCCCCCCTAATCCATTGGGACTAACCCCGAAGAAGACCCTGGCGAAAAAGCCACTGCTGGAGGGTCACGAGGGAGCGAAGAGGGTGCAGGAGCCTGATTATCATAGGGGAACCCTGAGGGTCCTGTCTGCACAGCATTCAGCCTACTAGGGGTAGCTGAGGGAATGCGGCCTGGAGTGGGACGAATAGGAGCACGCTGAGGGGTACGAGGAGGGCGAGCATCGGGATGAGGGGGAGCACCCGAAAGGAACTTGGGGCACTCACGTTAAGATGACCTACTTCCTTACAATGATAGCATGTGATATGAGAGACATCCAGAGCCGAAAGGTCAGTAACACAAATGTCTAATTCTTCTACATAGGAGTTCTCCTCCTCAGGGGTAAGGCTAATGTTATTAAAACGGGAACAGGTAGGAAGAGAAGGAGTGGTGAAGAAATCTGCTACGCGTAAGAGATGCTGTCGCACATGCTTGAGGGGTAGATCAGTAAAACGGTAGGCAGAGAACTGGAGCTTGACCTCACGTAATAAGGGTCTACTGAGGCCTTGAAGGAAACGAGCACGTACTTCTGCGCCCGACAAATCCCTAATTCGTACCATCTGTGCATCAAATTCTTTCATATACTCCCTAAACGATTTAGTACCCTGCTGCAAAGTACCAAAGGCTAATCTATCCTGCCAATCTGCATCAGGAGGAACTAAATGGTTCTCTAAACGCTTAAACAATTCTGCTACTGAGTTAGGGTAGGCATGAGAGGCCAAGGATTCACACTGAATGAGGTTAGCAAGCTCAGGGGTAATACAGGTAGTAAGATAGTGAGGGACTAATACAGCATCAGGGAGACGCCATCTATTATGATTTTGCCACGACTCTGTGTTCTGGGTAAGCAACATAATAAAAGTGAAAAACTGTTGAGGGGTAGACTTGACATCCAACTTGGGAAGGTTAGCAAAGAGGGGAAGAGCAGGGGGCTTAGGAGGATGGGAAGGATCAGATTTACCCATAGGACCACTGTCTTCAACTGCTACATAAGAGGGATAGAAAGAAGGAAGAGGAAAGGTTTTAAATAGGGGTCTAGAAGGGGCCACCGTTTCTGGATGATGCCCATAGGAGAAGGGAACAGTATATTGTTGACGAAGGGAGGAGTAGGCAAAATGATCATAAAATCTGTCATCTAGGGGCATGGTGCTGAAATCACTATTAACTTCTAACTCAGCTACACGGGTAGGGACCTGGGCAGCCTCGTAGGCCGTATCAGGGTAGGACCAAGAAGCAGGAGGATAAAATGGAACTACACTGGGGCGACCAGAAGGGCCGACAGGGGCAGAGGTAAGACCCGTGTTATAAGCAGGGATGGAAGGCACAGGGTGAGGAGGAGGCCCAGAAGCATTGTCAGGGAGTGAGGACCTAATTGAGGGTTGAGCCAAGGTTGCAGGAGGGGCAGGGGCCTGGTTCAAGGTAAAAGAGGGGTCATCACTAAATCTGACACGTTGTTCAAAGGTAGGTGGGGTAAGAGTGGGACGACGGCGACCACCAGTAGTAGGAGAAGGAGGTGAGGTACGCAGGTTACCTTGAGGAGTGAGATGGTGCACCGTTTCCAAGGAGTCCCGTCTGTTACATACCACGAGTGTTGTTGTTGTTATTGTTTTTTTTATTAGTATTATTAGTATTATTAGTATTATTAGTATTTTTGGTAGGTATAGGCGACATATCTCCACCCACTGGATCCATGTTTGATTAATTAAAAGGAAAAACAATGAAAATTGTCTTAAGAAAAGGATAGGAACCTAAATTGAAGCAAGGAAAGCAAAAGGAAAAACCTTGAAGGTCCTAAGCTAAGAAAACAAATAAAATCAATCCTTTTTAACCACAGTAATGGATAGGGAAATAAAACTCTAAGGTGAGAGGAGTATCTGAACTAGATGAGGATGCAGCACGTCTAGGGGGAGAAGAAGGAGGGGTAGCAAAGACTAGGGATTCCACGGGAGGACGACCATATGAGGAATAGAGCGTACATGTAGGCCTAAATCTGATTCGCTATGGTCTATAAGGAACTGCTGAGCTTCTTCAAGGGTCACAAATTTCTTATACCTAACTACGTTATATATACGGTTCTGAACTATCTTCCAAGCATCGGACCAAGAAAGGAAAATGGCGGACCATTGAGGCGTAATCACTACGTAATATTTGGCTAAGCTATTATCGCTGGAAGAATGGGAAGGAGCAGTAAAAGCACGCCGCTGGCTCATGGTAACGCACCTGGTTGGTCTTGTGTATAGTCACGATAGGAGTAGAAGGAGTAGGAGGCGACTTAGCTGGGTTATCTGGAGCACCGAAAGTAGGAGGGCGGCAATAGTCCAGCGCTCGTCCTAAAATCAGCGACCCAGTATTTCTGCGGGTGCGGCCGTCTAATAAACAGCAGCACGAAGGAAAAGGTGTAGTCTACCAAGACGCTAATCGTCTCACTATCGCCGAACCGAAACCATCCTCTATCTACGACAGTAATCAACCATTCTCAGGAAAACAAGGCGAGGGAAAGGAGCTATCTATAAAGGATTTTTCGGCTTCGAGCAGGTCTAACGTCTAGGCAGAGCGTGTCCCGAATCGGGCAGCACTACCGCCCCAGCTTGAAGGCGACCCGCCCATTACCTGTCAAGTAGGTGTCGTCTTCGTTTCCCTGGACGCGGAAGGGTTGATGCAAAGGCGTATGTGACAAGGGATCGTCGTCTCGCTCTCTACCTACGAAAGTTCCTCCGGAACCATTGTTACGTCCTAAACCTCTACCGCCACCTCTACCTCTACCCGGCCTAACGCTACCTAAACTAGTAAGGCCACCTCTAGTTAAACCCCTAGCAAAAGACGAACGAGACGATCCAGATCTCAATGCATTTACGTATGTGCTACTATAATACGCCATAAGCCATTTACACAAACCCGTTTACTCCAGGAATAGAGGAAGGAAACACAACTACACTGCCATGACCCAAGCTAATATGTGTTAATTCATTTAACACACGCCGAGTGCCAACACGAGGGGTAGAACGTGCATAAATGATCACCAACGGTCCAGCATGCTCGGGCCGACCTGGCCCTCGCCTACAAATGTACAGATGCACGCTGGTCCACTACATTCTACCCGAAGGATAAGGACCACTAATAAAGTACGCGGCGCGACGCCCAAAAGCATCCAATGCACCACAGTACTGTTACGAGGACAACAGTGTCCCAGTACAAACTGCACGTAAACCTAGGAACGACCGAGGCAAAAGACCTAATTTACGTCCGTAACTACAACGAATTGTTACGCGACGTAACAGCTGGCTTTTTGGTGCAGCAAATGACCCTGCCGGCAGCGGGGTCAGCGCGGCGCGGCGCCGTACTGGATGTACACTACAAGGCGGGCGAGCGTCTCCGTCTCAGGCATCGGCGCCGGGCGTACTTGGTAAATTAACAACAACGATCATTACTAGCTAGCGCCGAAAGTCGAAACACATTACTGTATGTAGTCAATGCAGTATGGCTGGCGAGTGACTTAATAACTGAGGCGCCCGCTCAATTATCTTTGGCATCACTGGCACCCCTGGCCTTGAGCTCACCTTTGCACAACAAGCGTGGATATTAATTAAGAAGCGTGGATATGGCTCCGCACATGCATGTTATATACAATCCGGACGGTGCGAAATGATGTGGTGTTCAATAGGCGCACAGTTTTCGACAAAGCTGGGGTTCTCTCACGCTTCATTTACCTATGGAACTCCGGCATGCGACGCTACTGGATGGTTGCAAATGAACAAAACAAAATCTGGGACCCTGGCGCAGACCAGGATAAGCCCAGCCCACTTGAGATCTTTCATGACCTCATGGGCAAAAACAGGATCTTTACCCACATGCCCAATGACAACCCATTAGAAGTCCAGTGGCTTCCGTGGTCTAGTACTGTAAGGCTCCGTTTTAGCCACTGACATCTTGATTAATTAATTAATTAATGAAACACGTGCTCCCGTTGGGGAGTCACGGAGCACCGAGGTGCTTTTAATCCCTGTGTGTGCACAACAGGAGAAAGGGCAGAGACCCCGGCCCAGTCTCCTTCATGCCAAAGGCATGCCACAGCTGCATTCGGGCGCGCTAGCTAAAAGGACATGCTACCGATCCGGCAAACTGTGGGTGCAATAAGACCCATGTGAGCATCGCATAACAAGTAGCGTGGGCAAGGAATCTGAACATAATTAATTAATTAATTAGACTCGTGCTCCCGTTGGGGAGTCACGGAGCAATAACCCCGATGGATGGATGGATGGATGGATGGATGGATGGATGGGTGCAAACAGTCCTACCGGTCTAATCTATCTACATCAGCTACACACTACATCTATCTAACAGCATTCTAACTACAACATCTATCTAGACACGCTGCCCTAGGGGAGCTGTCTGGCGTGCCTCCCACGGGATCAAAGTATAATTGCACCCGCGGGCGCTTCCCCACTGGGGGGGGCTCGTTGTCCTCTATGACCTGGGCCCACTTGGCCTTGTCCATCATCTTCTTCCAAATCACGGAGAGGCCTAGGCCCCCCATGTCCTCTACTAGCTGTTCTTTGAAGGTGCGGGCCTTGCGGCGTCTAACATCACTGGGCCCAGCCCACGTCAGGAGGTGCCGGCCAGGCTGGGCTGGTCGCAGTCCTGCGGGGGGGCCACGTGAGGTGTCTACCTGGTTGGTGCGAGCTAGGTGCCCTACTAGCTGCAGGCGTCGCTGCTTAATAATGGTGCTGGTGATATAGGGCATGCCCTGGTACAGGTCCTCATTGCGGACATGAGCAGCATATCCTACTCTGAAAATGGAACGCAGCATGTTGGTGACCGCGCCGTCCAGCTTGCGGGCCAGGTCGGCGGTGAGGGTCCACGTCTCGGCCCCATACGTGAGAACAGGAAGGACGAGGACCTTGAACAGCTAGGTCCTGTTTCTCGATCTTGGCCAGGGGCTTGCGCCACAGGGCCCGGTACTGGCGTAAAGCGTGCCAGGCGAGGGAGATGCGATGGTCCACATCAGCCTCGCAGCTGGGGAGCAACCTGCCCAGCAGCTTGACGCGGTCCCGATACAGGACTCGAGAGCCGTCGAGGAGATAGAGGGGCGGCGGTGAGTTGGTGAGCCCAACCGCCAGGGCCTCTGTCTTCTTGCTGACCTCAAGCCCCACTGCACGGGCCTCGATAGCCAGGCAGTCAAGCCATGTCTGCACGTGCTCAGTGTCCTCGAAGAGGGTGGTGTCGTCTGCGTAGATGATGTCTGCCAGCCGAATCTCCGTGTCCGCACCGCCATGCCAGAATTTGTTAGCAACCTGCACTCCTGGTTCCCTGCCCACGATGCGGGCAAATCGCTTGCGCGCCTGAATCATTACGTATTCGACCACAACAATGAACAGGTAGGGCGACAGCACGCAGCCCTGCCACACACCCTTCTGTAAAGGGCATGGGGGCGTGGTCCCGTAAGAAGTGCGCACCGAAGTGGTGGACCCTTCATACAGGTTGCGGATGACAGCAATCAGGGGGCGGGGGATCCGGAACAACTCGAGGATGTCCCAAAGCGCAGGCCAGAAAACCGAATCGAAGGCTTTGATGAAGTCCACCAGCACAAGGTGCAAAGGGGACTCACCAGGCTGAAGGCGTTGCAGTTCCTCCACCAGTCGGCGAGTAGCGAAGAGCGCCTGTACTGTGTTGCGACCTGAACACTAGGAACTCGGCTTTGAGAATGGGTGAGAAATTGTGAGAAAAAGGGTGAGAAAGGTGAGAAAAAGGGTGAGAAATGGGTGAGAATGGGTGAGAAAGGTGAGAAAAAAGGGTGAGAATGGGGTGAGAATGGGTGAGAAAACACGTTTCTCACCCGGGTGAGATTGCCCCAAAAAGGTGAAAAAAGGGGAAAAACGTGAGAAAAATCTCAAAAAACAGGACATGAGATAAGTGAGAAAAACGGGAGGTGTGAAACGTGAGAAAAGTGAGAAAATCAGGACGTGAGAAAAGTGAGAAAAGTGAGAAAAACAGGACGTGAGAAAAGTGAGAAAAGTGAGAAAACACAGCGCTGAAAAACACACCCATAATGCAATATGCTGGCAGCAGACACATGCATGCAGTGCCAGTAACAACCGCTGTTCCAAACAGCACGAACAATAATGATTTTTTCATTAACCCCTAAATGGTCTGGCTGCCGATTTTCCGCCTAAAACTGAGTTACAGCCGACACGTCGGCCCCTTCTCGGGGGACCAAATGCCGCGAAAACTATTGAGAATTAGGAAACGTTTAGCTGAGAAGATCGAAAGTTTATAATTTTCCTCACAGCATGGTACTAGGGTTTGCATACTTCTGACAAAGTTATAGAGGTGTTCTGGCCGGTCAAAGTACAAGGGGTCAGGGTACTTTTTCACGTAGAACGTGCATTCCGGAAAACGACGACCTGGCCATGGCGGCTTGCGCACACGCATGGCATTTACGTTTTCGTTCGAATTTTATGACCAAACTCAGGAAATTGATTTTATACGTCCTAAAGATGATACAGGCCAATTTTTGGTTCGCGGGAATGCCATTTGATAGGTGTCGGCAGCGTTCTTGCTGGAAAAAACTGCGATCAGGCCGGACGATAGAAACGTTGACAGCAATAACTTTCCGGCGTATTTTAAAGGATATATCGGTTTCTTTGTACTTTTTATGATACATGGTAGTCGTAAACGTGCAAGGGTGGCCAGAAATCGCCGAATCCAGCGACCATGCTGCACAACTTTGGTGTGCCGAAATGCGCCATTTTGCGGCCACCGCCTGGGCCAAGGTAACGCCATCCATGCCTGGTAAAGCTGAGTTATCGTTTTCCAATCGATATTTGACGTTTATATATACGTTCTAGCTTGTGTAGCACATTCTTTCTTCATTATTCATGCTCTTTCTTGACCATGGCCTGGCCCCTTCCTAAAACACCATTCTTAGATGCTTCCCTCAGTCAGTTGACCTGCCACAGGGTGATGGTGATAAGTTTTAGAGGCTGTATGGGTTTGAATACCTCCATATATGTTTGTTATACATTTCCCACACACATATTGCATGAGTGTAAGGCAGTTGGCTGGTCTCTGTGGCATCATCAAGCATGTACCCGGTGAGTAGAAGCTTCCCATTGTCAGCATGTGCCACCAGGTGTGCTGGCCATCACCTGGCAAGCTATAGCAGCTTAGGCCTAGTTTATCCTTGCTAGGGCAAGCTGAAATAGGCTTAAAATCACTAGTTTGTTGGTGGCTGCCTCCTCGAATGCATGCCTTGCGTAGGGTATCCGTACTACGTTACCTACGTGCATGGACCAGGTCGCACCTGCACATAGGTGCCATGTAAGGGCAGTGTGATGATGCAGTTGTGTTTCCCCATCATTGTGGAAGGGAAATGTATGGTGTGGCATGGTTGGGGGACATTTTTAGTAGGTATTAGTAGGTAGTATGCCCACCCCTACCCCCTTGGTTGCTTTTTACCAACGGTACCCCTATGGGCTGTACTGGGTGTAACTGCTGGTATACCCACCCTAATGATGACCCCAATGGCTCAAACTGTTCAGCAACTAATTGTTTATCATCCCTGAAGTGGTAGGTGCCTAGCTCTCACAACATAATTCAAAATGCACATTCTACCAAAAATGAAAACGCTCGTCTTGACCCCCCTGACTTTGACGGCAGTTATACATGGCCTACCCTGCATATATGTAAGGTTATGATATACCAACCCGAAGGGCAACTCATGGACATGCTTGGCCCCCAAGGACAGCCATTGGATATGGGTGGGTTGGATGGCATCTGGTTTGCAAAATTGTGAAGTTACAGCCGATGCATCGGCAGTATTTCTGCCCATTTAGGGGTTAAATGTTTGAATAATTTTAATGTTTACAGCTGCAAGAACCCGTTGATTCAACTATTCAACACTGTTATGGCGTTATGTACATCTTCGGCATTCAAATATGCCTTTTCAACACAGTCTGTTATGGCGTTATGACATCTTCGGCATTCAATGCCTGTTCAACACAGTCTGTTATGGCGTTATGACATCTTTCGCATTCAATGCCTATCATCAAATGCCTATATGGTAGCTAGCTAAAAAAGCGGGCCGGTCGACAGGGCGTCACATGCTGACTTGAAAGTGGAACCGCTTGCATTTTACTCTCGTGGTCCCTGCAAGAAATAAAGCAAACCGACACAATATACGCAAGAGGAAAAGAAATCAGATCCTTGACATAGATGTAAGCGTTCTACAAGGATCTTGAGCTCAGCACCACCTAAAAATCCATGCAGCAAATGTGTATGGCAAATCATAATTCCATCAACATACAATTCTACACATCCATGCATGCAAGAGGCCGGGGGAAAAAAAACAGGCCCTTGCAGATAAACATCTATACCTTCAAATGCCAAAATAATGACACCTATAATTCCCCCTAAAATGAAAGCAGTGCAAGAGACAAAAAAGACATCAGATCCTTGACATAGACATCACCATTCTACAAGGAAGAGCTCACCAGCACCTAACGGTCCATGCAGCAAATGTGTAGAACCCAACACTCACTCTTATGGCAAAGCAGCCCCATGTGGCAAGGCAGCACCATACACATGAATCACACCATGCGCCAGATGTCACACGAGCAAGGCACAACGTTGTCGTCGGATCAGAAAGCAACAAACGTGAAAACGCTAGCGGCCCAAATCTGAGATTCCGCGGAACACAGAAAATAAGAAAGCTCAGAAGCTACCAGCAAGGGATCGAACATATGACCTTTGGCATGATTTCGCGGCTGTGTGAGTCTCCTGATCCGAAGGCATCTCACTTAATTAACGTTTCGAAACAGCCAAACTGCGGAAAATCTCTTACCGGAGAGAGTTGCCAATATCAAGGAGACAACCAGCGCAGGCCAGAAATCGGGAGAATCCGGACCATGGTAGCTCGAGCCTGCCGTTATCTTGTCCGCGTTTTCGAGTCGTGCAGGATTATGAATATGAATGGAGATGGAAATGTGTAGCCTTGTGCATTGAAATTACGGCTGGCTGACGTGAAGAGCGACTACATGACCTACACGGTGGGGCCGGAAACGGCTTGCTTGATTGTGTTTCATCGTGGGCAACGAGTCCAACAACTACTTTCTCTGGGCGGCAAACTGCGGCAAATTGAACGCAAACCTCATCATGAAATCTTGACCGTCGAAATGTAACAATCCGACGACTTATGCAGTATGCCGCGTAATTTTCTGTTGCGGGAGAGCCGTTGGGCCGGTTCCCGACGCGGGCGACCAGTGGTTTGCGTTAAGTTAACTTAGCTGAAGTTCCCCAAGCCGCATGATGGCTCTCATCGACGGCCTCAGTCTATTGACGCGTCGGCCCGATTTTGGCGGCACCCAATTTGACCCCAACGGCACCTACCGACAAAGGGCATACGTACGTTTCACGCGCACCACGACCTTCGAGCTCTGCTATGGCGGTGGTGCCGTGGGGCCCGCATCAGACTGCGGGCCCTTATCTGCTTTGGCGGTGCTGCCGTTGGGCCCGCATCAGAATTCAGGCCCTTTATGCATGCGGGCCATTAATGCATGTTACTTTTTTAGTCTTCTGCATACAAATATGAAGCAATGAGGTCGTGTCCTCTGGATTTTTGCACTGCAAATGGCATTTGCACCGTGTGCAGTTCCTGGACGTTTGGAAACATGCATGATGGCATGTGGCTAATGTAATGACTGACTAGCTAGACCGTTTCAGTGGTTTTTCATTTGCGGGTATTTCCTCGTAAATGGTGGGAAAGCGATCGCAGCAATGGTTCTCACCACTAGACACTCCCGGCCAGTGAAGCTCGAAAAACACGCCCTGATCAAGCAAGCTGTTTCCGGCCCCACTGTATAGGTCATCTTACAGTCGCTCTTTGCGTAAGCCAGCCATAGTTTCAATGAACAAGGCTACACATTTGCATACTCTTTGCTTGGTTATCGGTGTGCCTTTGTTTGGATGCAGGGGGGATCGCTGTGCTGACACAACGCGGCAAGGGATTTGCTGGTAGAAGATGCCCTTCCCAAGGCTGATTACAGCGACCCTCAGTGTACAGCCATACGCAATACGCAACCATACGGGGCCCATGGGTATGGTGTATAATACGCCATACGGGGTATAATACGCAAATCATACGGGGACTCTTGAAAATGCTGTTTTTTGCATGGTTCAGGGGGTTCTTCAACATTCTGACCAATCAGGCATGTTTTTTTTGTGTTCTTGCAACACCACTTGCCTTTGTTTAACACATCATCACATAATATTGCCGTTGCCGTCGCTGCATGCCTACAAATACAAGCATTGTACATCTGTTGTTATTAATAATGTCTGTAAATAGCACACGGTCAGTCGGCCAACTTGCCAAAAGTAATAAGACATTGTGCCAGAAACAGACATCTTGCCTACTCGTGGTAGGCCACCATGCAATATTGATCTACATGAAGCAAGAATCCATACGGGCTGCCAACAATGTGGCTAGCGTGCAGGATACCATGCATGCCAGCAACCCGACCCAGCTTCCCTAAACCATTAACACATATGGTACGGTGGCTGGCTAGCAGCAGCCTGCATGGCTAAATAAGGCATTTATGTGCATCGCGAGTCACACCAAATACCCCGCAGCCTGCGACGTAATGCCTCCGGCGGCCTCTTGCACTCGCTCACTCTTGCCTCCTTCGCGTACGTAGCGCCCATGATATGGCGGGTGCTAGCCTTGCTCGGGTGGTAGAACCCGAGAATTCTGCATCCAAAAGTGTGCACGTCACTTAGCTTGTAGTTACCTGTCGGCTGCCCTTTCTTGTTGAGAGTCTGTTCTTTCACGATGTGTGTCCAGACAGTCTCGAATACGGCCTGCATCTCGTCGGCCCAGTCATCATCGTGTTCCATAGACCCACACCATCACCGTCGCTAGCCATGGTGCCTGGATGTCAATTGTGCTACGATTAAATGTTAGGTGCCAGATGCGCGCCCTTGTTGGCAGACAACATAACTTCGTCACCTAATTTCCTCGTCCTTCGTCTCCTAGACCCTAGTCCGACACGCAGCAATCTGCAGCAATGCACGTACAGTCGTACATGCACGGCCAGCTTGGCACCTGCATGTCGTTTATTTGTCGCGGAGTTCCAGGTCGCCTAGATACAGTCTAGTTCCGGCTCCACGTGCCGTCCAAAATGATGCCAGAAGCTACTTCGAACGCGGTTCATACGCAAAAAATACGCAAAAAATACGCAAAAAATACGCAATACGCAAAAAATACGCAAAAAATACGCAGTGCGTATTTTTTTCCCCATTTTCATACGGAAATCTTGCGTATGGCGTATAATACGCGCCATACGGCGTATTATTATACGCCGTATGGCTGTTCACTGGCGACCCTGCGAATGGCGACGAGGCCTACTGGTGAGCCTTGTTTTTTGCAAATGCTACTTACGCCGTCTGCTTTGGTTTTTTTAATTCAGTCCTATTGAAAGGCGCCTTGGGATTAGCCATGCAATCATGTTTTACTGTCACAAAGCCAGCCCTAGTAATTAATATCTAGTTTGTTTGGTTTTACCCATCCGGGTGCCATGATCTTGCCGCCAGTAAAAGCGTCCTGTGTTGTATCTGTTCTATTTTTTTTAATAACCAATACTTGCAATAATAATACTCTTTGCTGGGTTATCGGTGTGCGTTTGTTTGAATGCAGGCGAGATCGCTGCGCTGACACAACGTTCAACGTGCTTGCATGGGCATCATTAAACCTGACGCCGCTTGTGCCGCAAGGCATTGTAGCGGCGTGTGGGGGCGTGAAGCGCTACGCGGATTCTTTCCACAAAGTCAGGATACACGGGTTCAACTACCGCACGGAGGCTGCGGACCAATCCCAGGGAAAGCGGCACAAGAATGCGGGAGTTGCGGTGCATGGCCCGGGCGGTGTAGACTTTGGTTTCATTACACACATTCTGAAGGCCAGGTTAGAGTACCCACGAGGGGGCTGGGAATGGCAGCTGTTGTTGAAGGTGGAGCTTTTTGATCGCCTTCATGTCGCTCACCTGCCCCACGAGAGGTTGGTGGTCATCAGCAGCGCACAGGCCCCCAGGTCGTCGTGCCTTGTGTTGCCAGGTGCAGTGAGCTCAGTTGGGTATGTCGTCGATGAATGCTATGCTCCCGAAATGGTGGTAATCCCTGCCAAACTGCCATGGAGCATGGCACATCAGGCGCAATCTGCCCTCAGTAACCATGTGTATCACAGCGTGGCAGCAGATTTCCCCACCATGCCGCAGTTTGAAGTGATTGAGGAGGGTGAGCCGATGCCACCGCCACCGCCTAGTGGCAAGAAGAAAGGCAAGAAGAAGGGGTCCAAGAAGAAGAAGGTGGCAGCGGCAGACCTAGGTGATGGCGACGTGGTGCGCCGCGCTGGCAAGGCACCTGCTCGAGGGCGCAGCCGCAAGCGTGGTGCTCCCACAGATGCTGGACCTAGCCAGCCCACCGTTGTAATTGAGGAGGTCCCTATGGCAAAGAGGGCCAGTGGAAGGCAGCGTAAAGCTGTGAACTATTGCGACACTAGTGGGGATGACACTATGTCATCAGAAGATGATGTTGATGCAAGCAACCCCTCGGACAGCAGTTCTGAAGAAGATGACTATTGATTTAATTTGGGCATGACAGCATTGTTTATGGAATGATGTGCTGTTTTATATTGTATGACAACCCTATATTAATTGCACCTTTGTGCACCCTATAATGCATATCAAAGTGGTGTTGAGTTTTTTTTCACGTTCAGGACTTAATGAAATAAAGCTCATGATTTTTCTCGTGTTACACTCTTGGTGAGAAATTTCTCACCACGTTGACTTGTGATTTTTCTCGTGTTGGTGAGAAACTTCTCAATTTTCTCAATTTTCTCAATTTTTCGGACTTTTTCTCACCCATTCTCACCTTTTTTCTCACTTTAGGGTTTTTTCTCACCCCAATCTCACCAAAACCCCCTTTTTCTCACCAAAATCTCACCCTGGTGAGATTTTTTGCCTAGCGTCTGCGGAAAAAAATTGAGATTTTTCTCAATTTTCTCAAAAAATTCTCACAAAAGGTGAGAAAATTGAGGGTTTTGAGAAAATTCTCAGAATCTGAGTTCCTAGTGAACGGAAGCCGTGCTGAGTCTCGCTGAGGTGACCGTCCAGGGCCGTGCGCAGGCGGTTCAGGATAAGCCGCATAAGAAGCTTGAGGGGGGCACTTTGAATGCACACCCCTCTGTAGTTGCCGGGATCAGCAGGCGACCCCTTGTTCTTGTACAGCATCGTGCGAAAACTGTGTTGCCAGGCCGCTGGAGGTGGTTGCGACGACAACAGAAGGCGGTTGCAGATGTCCCGGAAGAGCAGCATAACACCTGTGTCCTCGAATTCGGCTGCAAGTTTTACAACTGCGGCAGGAATCTCGTCAGAGCCGGTGGCTGCGTCATAACGCAGGCGCTGGACCGCCTCCGTGACCTCGCGAGAGGTGAAAGGAGGCATGTCAGACGGGTCGCCAAGTGGGCCGACCAGCGGGGGGACTAGGTAGTCCGCCGCTGACCTAGGCGGGGCCGGGGGCCCAGCGGGGCCGGCAAGGGCGGCCGGGCGGGCGGCGGCGGCTGGGAGCAGGGGTGGGGGCGGCGCAGCTGTCCCCACGACCTCGGCCGTGGCCGTGGCCCAGGTACGAAGCCGCTTGGCTGGGGCGCCGGGGACGTCGTGGCGGTGGGGCCGGCCGAGGCCGTCCGGGTGCCCGAGGCGCTTGTACCAGAACCAGGCCCCCTTGCCGTCGTGCTTCTGCTGGCAGCTGCGCAGGTCCTTGACCATCTGCTGAGCATCTGCCTTCTCAGCCTGCTCGTAGGCGGCCCTCAGAGCTGCTTGCAGCCCAGGTTTGGCGACGGATCTCTGTTGCGGCGGAGCATCTGCCTGGCGGCGACGACTGTCGGTGCGTGACGGTGGACAGCAAGCTGCTGGTGCGGAGGCAAGGTGGGGAGGGTGCGGGCAGCCAGGCGATACTTGGCGGCGACACCTCTTAACATAGCTAGGGCGTAGCATGGCTGTACTAGGACTAGGCTAAGGCTATGGCTGGTTGTTGTGTACCGTGCGTTGGCGGCACGTGACTAGGTATGTTGGCACAGCAGCTAGCTAGGCAAACATTCTAAGCATGGCTGCCTTAGCGGCAGTGACTACCAATGGATACAATCTAGGCTATTGCTATTCTAGCCCGCTGGGGGCGACCACATCTTGTGGTTGATCAGGTCCCCGCCCCTCCAGGCTCCAGTACACCTTGATACCCTAGGCTTAGCAGGGTCGATTAAGGGGACTCGCACGTCCAAAAGCCTGAAAAACTGACTTTAATGAATATCAGTGCCAATGCACTCGGGAACCATCTAGTGATGATTGAGTACCATAAATATGATGCTTGGACATTCATGCCACCACTTGTTGGGGGTCAGTACTACCCCCAACCACGCACCGGTGGCGAGCTAAAAATAGAAAAAGACGCTATTTATGAGATATTTTGCCCAAGACAAACCACTTATCCAAATGACCTGCCCATACATTTCTGCAAAGTTCCCCCACGTTTTTAAAAGCTGGGCTATTGACATGGCCAAAATGGTCACAGGCGCAAGGATCCTAAATACCAGCAAATTCCTTTTATTCGTTACCCCGATATTCACAGTCTCCTTTCCCACACAGCAAAATATGGTGTTGTTATTTCTCAGTTACATCGTTTTTCCCGTCTTTGTTCTTATCGTGTTGATTTCATCACGACTCTTGTTGAACTCTTGCAGCGTTTATTGGTCAAAGACTATGACCGAGCCATTATGCTCCGTCAAGTCCGATGTTTTTTGCAACGTCACCCACATCTGTTCGGTGCTGCCCCTTGGCACAAGCTCTACAAACAGGTCGTGGACCGGCTGGATCGCATAGTATCTCCGCACATCTGAACCCTATGATGCCAGATCTCCTTTGCGGCCGTTCCGAGCTTGGCACTGGATTCGTTGTCCACATCGTCGCGTCGCTGCCGCAACACGATGTTTTCTGGCATCCGCGGGCTTTTGGTTCCCGCCGCACATTTGAAAGTGCTGTCCTCCGGCTTTTTGCCTTTGCACCGTGTGCAGTTCTTGGACGTTTGGAATCATGGCATGGCTAACGTGATGACTGACTAGCTAGACCTTTTCAGTGGTTTTCCATTTGCGGATATTTCCTCGTAAATGGTGGGAGAGCGATCGCAGCAATGGTGCTCACCACTAGACACTCCCGGCCAGTTAGGCTCGAAACACACGCCCTGATCAAGCATGCTGTTTCCGGCCCCACCGTCTAGGTCATCTAGTCGCTCTACACGTAAGCCAGCCATAATTTCAATGCACAAGGATACACATTTCCATCACCATTCATCTTCATCATCCTGAACGACTCGAAAACGCGGAAAAGATAACGGCAGGCTCGAGCTACCATGGTCCGGATTCTCCCGATTTCTGGCCTGCGCTGGTTGTCTCCTTGACATTTGTTTGAGTTATTAATTTTCCCGCAAAATGGGTACTTTTTGAGCCAAAAAAAAAAAATCAAATCATTAACACATCCGTCAGAGTGGGTCATCCATACACTTTATATTCCACTGAGTGGGGGGAAACACAACCCCAAAGTTTGAGCTCATTCTGACAAGCGTAGCTCAAGTTATTGATTTTCCTGTGATGCCACCTGGGTAGACGCTAAAAGAGAATAGAGCTAGTGCTGAGCCAAAACGACATCTGTTTTGCTACCCTAGACACCCAAAACCATGCCCACTTTGATCACGGAGTGTGAGGAGGATGTCCGGAGCGTCATACGCCCCACCCCTCCATCGGCACAGCCAGCCTTGTGAGTCTACCCTTATCAACAAGGCTGGTAGGACGACACGCCTGAGCAGCATATGTCATGCCTATCTCAGGCTAATAATGTGTGATTTTGTGCCAACAACCAAGCTGTTCCACCCAACAACACATTAAAAACCATCTTCCAAAATGCCCAACAAGCCGGACATGTGGAGGAACACACACGCAGTATATAAAGAGAAAATAAGCTGACTTTTTATCCAGCCAACCTGTGGCTAGCTGCTCTGGTTAGCATGACAAAGGCTATCATTTACTCAGTGGGAAAGGTGAAGAGACCATTGGAACAACCTACCTGACGCATGTGCCACCAAAGCATTGTGTCCCGCAAAATGCACACTGCCTCCTTTCTAACAAGCACGAGCCGCTTTCTTTAGGAGACAGGTGCCAGCTCGTCAGTGCATGTCTGGGGAAAATGATGCCGCTGCTTAGGAAGACCGCGTGAATTTCCTCGAACACAACTGTCTATAAAGCAAAAGAAATTTCAGAGAAGCATGGAAATAAAAGCATTACACCTTCCCGACAGGTTGCGGGCCACGCGCTGCAGAAAGCCAGCCACGTCACAGACGAACTTGCTAAAAGACACCCAGGAATCCAGCGATGCAGCGCCAGGACCCGCAACTTCCTGGCTGCATCTGGCCGGAAAGAAGGCAAAAAGCTTACGCTCAACTTGCTAAGAAAGCAGGAAAACGCTAGCTTAAGACGTTTAATACAAGAACGTACCATAACGGGCATTTATTCGTGCCCAGGCGCACAAGAACGTCCACCCTTTCATGGAGAGGTTGGGCACGCATCGCGCAGGCCTAATGTTATCTTACCGCAAAATGACGGGAAAGGTAAAGATAGCAGCGGGAATTTTCACGGCTTTAGAAGCATCATTAAACTAGCTTTCCTTATGTACGACCATCAAAACTGGCAACAATCGACAATCACACCGGCAGGCATCCATTATACTTTATTCATCCCGACAGAAATTCAGGCCGGACCCCCCCTGCCGATGGCAAAGAAAAAAAGCCCGCGACATTATAGATCGCAACCATCCCACCATAAAGTAGAATCAGTAACTAATTTTCTCCAACAATCGAGCATTTTTTCTGCTTTCCGCGAGCCAGATTTGTCACGTTTCGTCTAAAAGCAGTCGCCATGGCCACTTCCGCAAGGGGTGCGCGCACCGTGCACCCACTTTTCACGGTACGGAGGGTACCGCGGAATTTTTTTGGCGCGGAAAATATTCGCCGCGCCGAGTCCCCTTATTAACTACAGTCATTCCCGCGTTAAGTTGCGTTTCTTAAGGTTGCGTTCCCGCTTTAAGTTGCGGCGCCGAAGTTTGGGGGGCGACCGCAACTTAAGCATGGAGGCCATCGCAACTTAACGCGGTAATGACTCAATTTGTAGGTGTCAGGCCATTTTTGGCCGCGCAGGAGGCCATTTTTTGCCTAAGTCCAGACCCGCTACGTGATTTTAGGCGGCAAAATACGCAAGCCCCACTGGCGCGCAAATTTCCCTGCCGCCTGTGTTACGTCCCAGCCCTTTTGGTCGGACGTAACAATGGAATAAATTACTAAGGCCGTTTGGTCTATTGTATTTAGGTTTTATGGACCTTGGCTATTGTGTGAATTGGACTAGTTATTTTGGTCCTAGGTTGTCCTTTTAGGGGCCGGTGCAGTGGCGCCGCGCCAGTTCTGAGTCCGTCCGTAGTTCTAGGCGTGGATCCTGTAGTTGAGGGTCGATGTCGGCCCGGATCCTACGTGGAATGATTGGCTTGGATTGTTCTAGGGAAATTGGCGTGTATCTGCGCCGCAATCAACCTAGGTTAAATTGGTCCGAGGACGAGAGTCTCGTCCTCTTGGTTTGATGAATGATAAGTGCGAATACGCCTACACATTGAGCCCGGGGCAATTATCCATTTGTAATTGGTCTTGCTAGCCATTATAAGTGTGTACAATTAGCTTGGCATAAGCCGTGATGCTAGATATCTCACGACTCTCGTCGTGAAGCGCAACCTACATTAGGCCATCTTGGATTATTCCTAATTCCGGCAAGGAGGGTCTTTCGCTACGTAGCTCAGGCTAGGTGTGTCTGGGCTGGGACGTAACAGCCTGCTGGCTTAGGTGAAAAGCGTGAATGCAACCTTACAAATTCAGTTTTGCAGCCTGCGGGCTGCGGTACATAAGAATCCACGACCAAAATAAATTAAATTATAACATGCCTCCGTTGGGAGATGATCATGTAGCACATATTCCATGATGGGTGGGTGGAGTGGAGGAAGCCGCGTAATCGAACTAACCTAACTCTAAGCTATCTAGTCTAGAAAAGCCTAACTACACTACTCATCAAAACGCCACGACCATGCAGGGTATGTAATTGAGACATCTTGATGGAAATTACCACCATCATGCCGAATGCACCACAGAAGGGCAAAGCCGGACAATTGCGTTATTATTGTTTACATGCAGGCCTTTGACAGTAAATGAAGCTTCCCTCACGACTGTTCCCAAGTTTTGTCACATTCAAACGTGAAGCCGGCTGGCAATTAAGTAACCCGCCGAAAAGAGAGCCGAAGGTCAGAGGGTTAAAACACACCGGCATTATTTTGTGGTATAAAACGCAGGCACTAGTGCGTGGCTGCCGGCCCACGGCGTGTTTTGCAGCCCGCCTTTGTCCAAAATATCTGGTCTGGAAAATGGACTTTCATTTGGCCGGCTTTGACGGTGTAGCTGGATCGGGCTTGACGAGAGCTGTCGAATGCCGTATAGATGTCCGTCAGAGGAGGAGGTGGTGGGCTGCTAGCCTAATTCTACTGTTAAGTTGCGTTCCCGCGTTAAGCTAGTTGCGGCGCCAAGTTTTAGGGGGCGATCGCAACTTAACGCGGGAATGACTGTACTGGTTATATTTGGAATAAACGTACACCTATTTACCTGGAAACTGAGGCGCCAGCCGCCAGCCGCCAGGCCGCCAGGCCGCCAGCCAGCTGAAGCCTGAAAAGTGAAAATGCGTGCATGCACACAAGCTGCAGTCTGCACAGTGCACTCCGGTCTCTGGCAGCGGGCCACTTGCCACTTGGCACTTGGCCGGGCTCTACGTACATGCACTATGCAGTCAGTAAAGTCAGTCAGTCATAGTAGTACTCATATAGTAGTAGGGAGGCTTGTGGCGGAACGCCGGCCGGAAGACCGGCTGACACCGCCAAATGTGGCGTAACCTGTACTAGAGTGAACTTCAGGCACGGCCACCCTGTGGCGAAACGAAACTACAAAGTAGAACAGCACGGCCAAATTGTGGCTTCTTGGGAGCCCTGTCAAAGTGGGTGGCACCGCCACATTTTGCCAAAAAAAGTGCCACACCGCCACATTTGGCAGCATATCGCCACTAAAAAAAACACTGGCTCGGATGGTAACCTTACTAGGGTACTGTGATATGTCTTGCCCAGTAATTGCCTGTCGCCGGAGAGGCATGCCGGCATCAAGCCACGTGGCGCCGCATCTTGCCACGTGGTGCCGCATCTTGCCACGTGGTGCCGCAGCTCGGCCACGTAGCGCTGCGCTATTGGGGGCCAGTAATACGGGGCCACCGCCGCCGACCCTCGTTTTACTCGCCAGCCCCTATTTCAATTCAGGGGCCGGCGCTTACCGCAGCAGTCAGGCCCTGGGACGGGCCCCTAGTATCCAGGAAATTTTGCCTGGAGATGTCACCCCTCCTATCGTCACCTTGTCGTCACTCTTTTTTTTTCCGACAACTTTGGGACCAGCGGGGATTGGCCAAGGCGCCGACGCGAAAGATTCCAGAGGACAGCATCTGACAGTAGTCAGGCGGAGCCAATTTTCGGAAGAATCGGCGTTAGGTTTGCAAGAATTTGCGAAGCTTATAAGGCCGTACACGTGAGAAAACATAGGAATAGGCAAGGGGGGTGTCCAAAATCAAGAAAATTGACATCATGCTAGATTCGAGTAGATCTCGCGAAAACAAGCATGTTTGCCACTGGTCGCAACCCCAGGGGGTCTCTAGGTTAGAAGTTACAGAGCTAGCCTCAAAAACCGTTAACTTAAAGGGTAGGGAGGTAGGGTGCCGGGCCGATATGGGTTTTTTACAACAAGACACTTGGATTTTCTGCTAGCTCCCTGTATGGTCGGAATTTTGAAACGGTTTGACGGACAAACTGATTGCACTTGGCGAGCTGAACCCAAATCTGCAGTCAAAATTCAGTTTTGGCAGGTGCCCTAGAGGGGGGGGGGTTGCCCGCAAGATGGTGCTGCCCCTAGGCACGGAAGTATGCTCCCGTCTGCCACCACTACAAAAATTAAATTAAATTAAATTATAACATGACTCCGTTGGGAGATCATGTAGCACATATTCCCGTGGATGGATGGAGGGGGGGGCAAAGCCGCGAAACCGAACTAATCTAACTCTAAGCTATTCTAATCTAGAAAACCCTATACTTATACTACTCAGCAAAGCGCCCCTTCCGCTTGGGGGGAGGGGGCTTGCCCACAGGGGCGGGCGTATGAGCCTGGACAATGGTCTTCCACCTCCCCTTGTCCTGCATAGCAGTCCAAGCAAGAGAGAGGGAGTGAATGCGATTTTCAAACTGCGCTGGGACCACTAGGTCAGCCATCAACTGCTGTGGGTAGGTCATGACATGTTTGCCTACCTTCTTAGGAATGTCCTTAGGGCCAGGCCAGGTCAGGATATGCCGTCCTGGCTGGCCAAGCCGCTGTGGGCCGGCCAGACCGAGGGCGGTGTCTACCTGGCTGGTGCGAGCAAGATGTCCTACGAATGCTATCCTACGCTGTCTAATCTCGTCCGAAATGCGAGGCATGCCCTGGTACAAAGATTCTAGATGTCTATGCGTGGAAAACCCGACATTCAGGGCCTGACGGAGCATCCTGGTTACCGTGCCGTTTAGCTTGGCCGCCAGCGTGTCCGTGAGCGTCCATGCCTCGGCGCCATACGTGAGCACCGTGAGGACCAGGACCTTGAGGAGCATGCGCTTGCGGTGCTCGCCGAGGACCTTCGAGCGCCAGTAGGTTTTCAACGAACGATGCCGAGCCCAGGCCAGGCCGATGCGGGTGTCCACATCGGCGGCGGTGTCAGGAAGCATGCTTCCCAGCAGTTTAAAGCGATCACAAAACGGGACCTCCGTCCCGTCTAGCAGCCGGGGTAGCGGCGGGCGACTGGAAGCCCCAATCACCATAGCCTCAGTTTTGACACTAATCTCCAACCCCACCGCCCGCGCCTCCAAGCCCAGACAGTCCAGCCAGGTCTGAATGTGCTCGGGGCGCGCGATGAGGGTGGTGTCGTCCGCATAAATCAAGTCGGCCAGGCGGTAACCAGGTTTAACCCCGCCGTGCGCGCTGTCGTTAAGGATGTCCAAGCCAGGCTCGAACCCCTTAAGAGCAGTAAAGCGCGCACGTGTCCGGCGCATGACGTGATCAACGACAATAATGAACAGATATATATGGGGACAGGACACAACCTTGCCACACGTACCCCGTGGTGAAGGGGGAATGGTGGGGTGGTGCCTTCCGCAGTCCGCACTACTGCCTGTGAGCCCTCATACAGTCGGCGAATGGCAGCAATAAACGCAGGTGGCACTCGATCCAGAGCTAGGATGGCCCAAAGAGCCTCCCAGAGGACCGTGTCAAAGGCCTTGATATAGTCGATCAACAAAAATGAAGACCAGCGGCAAACTGTCAGGGGGAAGGCGACGCACCTCCTCCATCAACCGGCGCGCGACAAACACAGCCATGACAGTGTTACGACCACGACGGAAACCCATCTGAGACTCACCCAGGTGTGGGTCCAGCGCGGCGCGGAGCCGGTGCAGCATCATGCGCATGAAGACCTTCAGCGCGGTGCTCTGGAGGCAGACACCCCGGTAGTTACCGGGGTCAGCAGCAGAGCCCTTCTTGTACAGCATGACGCGGATGGCCGTCTGCCACTCAGCAGGCGGAGGCTCGTCAGAAAGCAGGACACGGTTGCAAAACGCCAGCAGAAGATCCCTAACCGCCGGATCAGGGGTCTTCAGCAGCTCAGCAGAAAGGTGGTCGGCACCGACTGCCGCATCGTACCGCAGGCGAGCAAGGGCGCCGTCCAGTTCCTTCAAAGTGAAGGGGGCACCACTACAAGGCTTCGGCTGTCCAGCGCCGTGCCGTGCCAATATCGCCACGCGGCGGCCAACGACCCATTTCAGAAAACCGGAATTTTCCCATACACCAATATGCTCAAACGGTAGAGCTCGCGGAGCTGATCATTTTGCTCCCTAGATCGACCCCTATAACCCTTGGGGACCTCAGGATTTTGCTAGGTATAGCGCCTACGTGCTAGGTAGGTAGGGTCCAAGGGCCAACTTTTGGAAAATTTCAGCATAGTGTCTGATATTTTTGTTTTGGACACCCCCCTTGGAATAGGGGATAAAAAATCCGTCAGACGGCGTGGGACAAGTGCACAGCCAAATTCCCTGCGATCACTGTGATTCCTTTTTGCCTGGTACCAGTTACCACTCGCAGATTTGACCGTCAGATATTCGGCCCGCCAGTCTGAATCGTCGGATCTTAGGTTCGAAATAAAAGTATGACATTTTTGAAATTTTGGTGGCTTAATTTTGGGAAACTATGGAAAAGGCGGCGCCCTGCAGGGCCATGGCGCGGTCCTATGCGTGGCCGTAGATGAATGATCGGACGGTAGAATAGGATGCACAGAAACCCAGCGTGAGTGGTCTGTCGTCAGGATCCATGTAAACAGCGGCGAAAATCGTAGGCGGAAGGGTGGGGGTGGCGGGACGGGAGGTGGCCCCGAGAAACCGCGGCAGAAACCCCCAAGAAACCGCGGCAGACAACGGGCGCGCCGAACCGTTGCGGAGGGGTGGCCAAGAAACCGCGGCAGTTACAAAAGGCGCCTGGACTTGTCAGCCTGGAACTGGTCAACAAGAATATTCTGCCGGCAGCCTGGACACTTTCTAGATCGGAATCTGTATTGGTTGGCCCACTCTGGTTCCGTGAGACAATCTCTACTAAAATGGCAGCCTGAAGATTCAATCATGGCTCCGGACTGCTCCGGAAGATGGTGGATTCTCCCTTGGATTCTCCTTTTTTTTATTTCCGCAAGGCGGTTATTATTCAAGCGGATCACTGAACTTCTCACGCGGACAAACAACAGGTAGGTACTGCAACCTGGTTCAAAAAGCAACCGCCTCCCTGGAAACTGAACCCCCGACGCAGTGCACGTGTAGGGTGTAGATTCCGTAACTGTTACGTCCCAGCCCAGACACACCTAGCCTGAGCTACGTAGCGAAAGACCCTCCTTGCCGGAATTAGGAATAGTTCAAGATGGCCTAATGTAGGTTGCGCTTCACGACGAGAGTCGTGAGATATCTGGCATCACGGCTTGATCTAATTGTACTTGATCTAATTGTACACACTTATAATGGCTAGCAAGACCAATTACAAATGGATAATTGCCCCGGGCTCAATGTGTAGGCGTATTCGCACTTATCATTCATCAAACCAAGAGGACGAGACTCTCGTCCTCGGACTAATTTAACCTAGGATGGTTGCGGCGCAGATACAACGCCGAATCCCATAGAACATTCCAAGTCACTCATTCCGCGTAGGATCCGGGCCGACATCGACCCCCCAACCACAGGATCCACGCCTAGAACTATAGACAGACCTAGAACTGGCGCGACGCCACGGCACCGGCCCCTCAAAGGTCAACCTAGGACCAAAATAACTAGTCCAATTCACACAATAGTCAATATTCATAAAACCCAGTACAACGGCCACACGGCCTTAGTAATTTATTCCATTGTTACGTCCAACCAAAAGGGCCGGGACGTAAACTAACGTCTTTATTTCATGTCCATCTACGGACAAGATGGTCCGAGAAATGAAAAATTCATCGCTTTGGACCAAATCTGACCAAATCTCGGGGACAAGTGCTTCAAGGCCACCAACTCCGACGAAATCTACCAGTTCGTACTTGTCCCACTGCAGTGGTACAAGTTCCGCACTTGTCCCACTTGTGGACAAGCTGCTTGTATCACTGGACACTCGTGGGACGCAGCGCTATAGTGGCCACTCGGGACGACTTGTAGTCACTCGGGCCTCGTGACTACAAGTCGGCCCTCGTGACCACTATAGCGCTGGTCCCACTCGGGTCCCGTGACACAAGCTACCACAGGTCGGACGAATATAAATAAAACAAGCTTACTTAAGGGGGGGGGGATGCTTCGCATCCCCCCCAAAAGAAGGCGCAAAGCCGACCGTAACTCTAGTAGTCGAGTTTCGATCCGTCCGCCGACACATGCATGGCAACTCGATTCAAGTCAACTGAAGCTTATGAAGGGGGCTGAAAAAAGGAAAAAGTCGGGAGACAAATAACGACACGCTGTGTGGGCCTGAAACACCGCAGTCCGTCCGCCCTTCCTAGTTCCCACCCACCCGGAGGCCCGCCATTTGCCGCCTCAGTGAGACGCCCCGCCCTAGGCGAGGTCGCAACCCCCCCCCCCATCAGCGAGCCGATGGTCTTTACATGTATTGAGGTCGCGATGAAGCCCCCCGCCCTCCTCACCGAGTCGACGCCAGAGTCTACGGGATCCCCCCCACCCATCGATCCCCCCCACCCACCCACCCGGAGGTTCCCCCCCCCGCCTCCCCCCTCAGCCATGATGCGCCCCCCCGCCGACCGGCCCGGGAAAAGTACAAAGATCCGCCACAGGATGCCTCCCCGCCTGAGTGAGACGGCGAGGTCGCAAGGCCCCCCGCCCTCCTTAGCGAGACGCCAGAGTCTGCGGGATCCGCCGCCCCCCCGCCCCCCACCCACCCGGAGGTTTCCCCCACCCCCCCCGCCCTCCCCCTCAGCCGGCCGGCATGATGCGCCCCCCGCCCCCCGCGAAAAGGCGTGGCGCGAAGGACAGGCGTCGACCACGAGGACCCCTGAAAAAGACCGGAAAAGTACGAAGATCCGCCACATGATGCCTCCCTGCCTGAGTGAGACGGCGAGGTCGCAAGGCCCCCGCGCCCCCCACCCGCCACGCGGAGGTTCCCCCCCCCCCCCCCCCCCGCACAGTGAGACGGCCCGCCCCGGCCGGGCGAGGTCGCAGGGCCCCCCGCCCTCCTCAGCGAGACGCCAGAGTCTACGAGATCCCTCGGCCCCCGCGCCCGCCCACCCACCCGGAGGTCCCCCCCCCCCCCGCACAGTGAGACGCCCCGCCCCAGGCGAGGTCGCAAGACCCCCCGCCCTCGTCAGCGAGACTGACGCCAGAGTCTGCGGGATCCCCGCCCACCCCGCCCACCCACCCACCCGGAGTTCCTCCCCCCCGCCCCCCCCCCCCCCCCCCCGGCCCCCCCCCCCCCCCCCCCCCCCCCCCCCCCCCCCCCCCGCCCCCCCCCCCCCCCCCCCCCTCCCCCCCGCCTCCCCTCCCCCCCGGCCCCCGCCCCCCCGCGAAAACCGTACACCGTCGCAAGCTCGCTCGAGTCGCTAACGTCAACAATAATGTCGCGAGACGACTTTAAAGCCATTAAAAGATGCGAGCGAGTGAACGCGGCGCGAACTGAAGGACATGCGTCGACGACGAGGACCGAAAAGTACGGAGATCCGCCACATATATATATAGCCTTGCCGAATGCTATTGGAGATATGGCGTCTTCGGTCCAACCACGCACCGAAGCCTGTACGATCTCCAAATTCCGTCGACTTGCGCCCAACGGGAAACGTCGCTTGGGACACGTGTCGACCACGAGGGCCACCTGAAAAAGACGGACCGGAAAAGTACGAAAAACGTACGGAGATCGACCGCCACAGGATGCCCGATGGTCTTTAATGTAGGTAGATACAACCGGTTGCAAAATCCTAAACCGCAACTTTCGACGACTTAGAAAGTTTGGTCAGTTTCAAACCGAACGTCTATTGGTCCCTTTCAAGAGCACCTGCACGGATTGAAGACGGAAAATTTGCGCGTAGTTGGTCCAACTTTCACGTCTTGATCATGACCCAGTTTCGGTGAGCCAACCTACGACGAAAGACGACGATCATCATCGTAGGTTGGTACATGGCTAGCGGCCACGTTCTGGTCTGAGCACGGATTGTGGCGGCCGTATCTAAAAGACGAAAGCCGTCAATCCGACCGTCACTCTAGTAGACCACCCAGTTTCGGTGAGCCGACAGGTGGCAAGTCGTTATAGCTCTACCAACTACACCGTCCGCATTGGAAGTTTGTTATTATGGGTCAATTTTTGCCGTATTTGCATTACGAATAACCCTGGATTGTTTGTTGGGGAGCCAGTCAGAGTCCCGGGTTTTTATTATTTAATTAAAACCTTTTGTTTGTTTGTTTGTCCTACAGCCGTTCAAGGCACATGTGTACTTATTTAATTAATAAATTTCTTTTGTTTGTTTGGTAGATATCGTACACGCCGCCCCCAATTCGGCCGGCAATCCGGCCCGGCGGCCCCCCTTCGCCATAGGCTAGAGTCAGTGGAGGTCAGTGATACCCAGAGCCCACATGAGTTAATTAATTAATTTTGTTTGTTTGTTTGTTGAGTCCAGTCCTCAGCCCCCGGAGTTAATTAATTAATTTTCTTTTGTTTTTTTTATGGTTTTCAGCCAGAACATTTTCCAGAAGCTAATTATTTAGTTAGAACTTCCAATGCGGACGGTGTACGCTCCAGTCAAGCTCGATCGAGTCGCTAACGTCAAAATGTCGCGAGACGACTTGAAAGCCATTAAAGATTTCAGCGAGTGAACGCCAATCGTATCCCACTGCACCAACGCGCTCCGTCCGCCGCCCAAGATACGGCGTCTTCCGTCTAACCACGCACGGAAGCCTGTACGATCTCCAAATTCCGTCGACTTGCGCCCAACGGGAAAAGGCGAAAAGGACACCCGTCGATCACGAGTTGATCACTGAAATGTACGAAATTCCGTAAAAAGTTACGGCGTACGGGCCACAGGATGCCCGATGGTTTTTGATGAGAGTTGGATATAGTTGGATATGATTTAATACTTTTGGCTGCTTACCGGTCGCCGTCAGATTAATTTAGATATTTTGGTTTCACCGTCAAATTGATCTAAATATTTTGGTCAAAGCCGGTTTCACCGTCAAATTACTATAAATATTTTGGTCAAAGCCGGTTTCACCGTCAAATTAATCTAAATATTTTGGTCAAAGCCGGTTTCACCGTCAAATTAATTTAGATGATTTTTTGCCGAACGGGGTTCACCGTCGGATTAATTTAGTGGACTAAATATGCAACATTTATAAATCAAATACGCAAATACGGCCAAATATCATTTATATTTGTCCGACCTGTGCAAGCTACACCGATACACCGTCCGCATTAGTAGTTTGTTATTAGGGGTCAATTTTTGCCGTATTTGCATTATGAATAACCATGGATTGTTTGTTGGGAGCCAGTCCCGGGTTCTATATTATTTAATCAAAACCTCAGTTTTGTTTGTTTGTTTGTCCTGGAGCCGTTCAAGGCACATCCTATTTATTAATTTAGCAATGTGGAGTATCCCGCACTATCCAAGGCATCGCGGAGTAACCCGCCAATCCAAAAGAACCGGAATCACTTACCACCAATCCCAGCGAGCGAGCGAAGCGAGCGAGCACCCTACCGCGAGCGAGCGAAGCGAGCGAGCACCGTACGGCGAGCGAGCGAAGCGAGCGAGCACCGTACGGCGAGCGAGCGAAGCGAGCGCCAGCACCGTACTGCGCACCAATCCGCGAGCGAAGCGAGCACCGTACTATTCCAGCGGGCAGCGGGCGGCGTACTGCGCACCAATCCGCGAGCGAAGCGAGCACCGTACTATTCCAGCGGGCAGCGGGCGGCGTACTGCGCACCAATCCGCGAGCGAAGCGAGCACCGTACTATTCCTGCGGGCAGCGGGCAGCGTACTGCGCACCAATCCGCCAGCGAAGCGAGCACCGTACTATTCCAGTGGGCAGCGGGCAGCGTACTGCGCACCAATTCGCTCGCAGCGTACTATTCCAGCGGGCAGCGGGCAGCGTACAGCGGGCAGCGGGCAGCGGGCAGCGGGCAGCGGGCAGCGGGCAGCGGGCTGCGGGTAGCGGGCAGCGGGGCGAAGTACTGCCAAAAAAAGGGACCCTGTTTTGGGCTGGGCGAAGCCAGCGGGTGACACTAGTGGGTACTTATTTAATTAATAAATTTCTTTTGTTTGTTTGGTAGATATCGTACACGCCGTCCCCAATTCGGCCGGCAATCCGGCCCGGCGGCCCCCCTTCGCCGGCCATAGGCTAGACTTAGTGGAGGTCAGTGATACCCAGAGCCCACAGGAGTTAATTAATTTAATTTTGTTTGTTTGTTTGTTTAGTCCAGTCCTCAGCCCCCAGAGTTTTCTTTTGTTTGTTTCCTGGTTTTCAGCCAGAACATTTTACAGAAGCTAATTATTGCCCTTTATACTACGATTATGGTCCGCCAATTGTTCCGCAAACTCTTCCGGCAAACGTTGTCCGTACCCGAGTAGCGCAAAAATCCGAACGCACAATTTGTTTCCACAAAATCTTTACGCAGATCCCATCCGTAGGCTTTCTAGCAGCCTGTCACCGCGTAGCGTCCGGCACCCAAACTCTTCTAAGACGGGAACTCAAACAAATACCCCGTGACGACAGTAGTAGTCAGTAAAACAGACTAAAACGGCCGTTACCTGCGCGTAACGGTCCAGAACTCCGAGTTTCTAAGCTCCGTAGCTATCGACGACGATGCGTGCCAAGTTCAGCTTGAAATTGGCCTAGGCGTTTGGGCCGGACGAGGGAAATTGGCGAGGAAAACGGCGAGGAGAGGACCGATTCAAGTGGTATTTGGCGGTTGCTGGCAAAAAGTGAGGAATCTGACGGACGGACCTGACGTGCTGACATACCAGGTTTAGTTGCGGTTCGGTTCAGCCACCGGCTTCCCAAAATAGGCCAGCAACCCGTCCGGCACCATGAGTTTGCATGGAATCGTGGCGTAATCCATGGAATCACAGGCTGTGGCCGGCCGTACAGGTTCGGCTGTCTTGCTAGTGGGCGGGCTGTGTAAGCGGGAGTGTACGGCTGTGCTGGTACTCGCCGTTGAGGCACAAAAAGCCGTTGAGGCACAGAATCTGCCAAGTAGCGGGGGTTCGGGGGCGGAGCCCCCGATCTTGTTGCCCTTTATACTACGATTATGGTCCGCCAATTGTTCCGCAAACTCTTCCGGCAAACGTTGTCCGTACCCGAGTAGCGCAAAAATCCGAACGCACAATTTGTTTCCACAAAATCTTTCAGCAGATCCCGTCCGTAGGCTTTCTAGCGGCCTGTCACCGCGTAGCGTCCGGCACCCAAACTCTTCTAAGACGGGAACTCAAACAAATACCCCGTGACGACAGTAGTAGTCAGTAAAACAGACTAAAACGGCCGTTACCTGCGCGTAACGGTCCAGAACTCCGAGTTTCTAAGCTCCGTAGCTATCGACGACGATGCGTGCCAAGTTCAGCTTGAAATTGGCCTAGGCGTTTGGGCCGGACGAGGGAAATTGGCGAGGAAAACGGCGAGGAGAGGACCGATTCAAGTGGTATTTGGCGGTTGCTGGCAAAAAGTGAGGAATCTGACGGACGGACCTGACGTGCTGACATACCAGGTTTAGTTGCGGTTCGGTTCAGCCACCGGCTTCCCAAAATAGGCCAGCAACCCGTCCGGCACCATGAGTTTGCATGGAATCGTGGCGTAATCCATGGAATCACAGGCTGTGGCCGGCCGTACAGGTTCGGCTGTCTTGCTAGTGGGCGGGCTGTGTAAGCGGGAGTGTACGGCTGTGCTGGTACTCGCCGTTGAGGCACAAAAAGCCGTTGAGGCACAGAATCTGCCAAGTAGCGGGGGTTCGGGGGCGGAGCCCCCGATCTTGTTGCCCTTTATACTACGATTATGGTCCGCCAATTGTTCCGCAAACTCTTCCGGCAAACGTTGTCCGTACCCTAGTAGCGCAAAAATCCGAACGCACAATTTGTTTCCACAAAATCTTTCAGCAGATCGCGTCCGTAGGCTTTCTAGCGGCCTGTCACCGCGTAGCGTCCGGCACCCAAACTCTTCTAAGACGGGAACTCAAACAAATACCCCGTGACGACAGTAGTAGTCAGTAAAACAGACTAAAACGGCCGTTACCTGCGCGTAACGGTCCAGAACTCCGAGTTTCTAAGCTCCGTAGCTATCGACGACGATGCGTGCCAAGTTCAGCTTGAAATTGGCCTAGGCGTTTGGGCCGGACGAGGGAAATTGGCGAGGAAAACGGCGAGGAGAGGACCGATTCAAGTGGTATTTGGCGGTTGCTGGCAAAAAGTGAGGAATCTGACGGACGGACCTGACGTGCTGACATACCAGGTTTAGTTGCGGTTCGGTTCAGCCACCGGCTTCCCAAAATAGGCCAGCAACCCGTCCGGCACCATGAGTTTGCATGGAATCGTGGCGTAATCCATGGAATCACAGGCTGTGGCCGGCCGTACAGGTTCGGCTGTCTTGCTAGTGGGCGGGCTGTGTAAGCGGGAGTGTACGGCTGTGCTGGTACTCGCCGTTGAGGCACAAAAAGCCGTTGAGGCACAGAATCTGCCAAGTAGCGGGGGTTCGGGGGCGGAGCCCCCGATCTTGTTGCCCTTTATACTACTTTTAGGTCGGCCCATTTGTTCCGCAAACTCTTCCGGCAAACGTTGTCCGTACCCGAGTAGCGCAAAAATCCGAACGCCAAATTTGTTTCCGCAAAACCTTTGCGCAGATCCCATCCGTAGGCTTTCTAGCGGCCTGTCACCGCGTAACGTGTGCCGCCCAAACTCTTCTAGCCAGGGAACCAAACAAATACCTGCCAACCGTCAATCAGTAAAAGCGTTTCGAGTAGAAACGGCCGTAACCTCCTCGTAACCGTGAATTTTTCCGAGTAGCTAAGCGCCGAAGCCTTGCGTTCCGAGTTGAGCTTGAAATTGGCCTAGGTGTTTGGAACGGACGAGGGAAATTGGCAAGGAAAACGGCGAGGAGAGGACCGATTCAAGGGGTATTTGGCGGTTGCTGGCAAAAAGCGAGAAAGCTGACGGACGGACCTGACCTACTGACAGACCAGGTTTAGTTGCGGTTCGGTTCAGCCACCGGCTTCCCAAAATAGGCCAGCAAACCGTCCGGCACCATGAGTTTGCATGGAATCGTGGCGTAATCCATGGAATCACAGGCTGTGGCCGGCCGTACAGGTTCGGCTGTCTTGCTAGTGGGCGGGCTGTGTAAGCGGGAGTGTACGGCTGTGCTGGTACTCGCCGTTGAGGCACAAAAAGCCGTTGAGGCACAGAATCTGCCAAGTAGCGGGGGTTCGGGGGCGGAGCCCCCGATCTTGTTGCCCTTTATACTACTTTTTGGCTGCGCAAACTCTTCCGCAAACTCTTCCGGCAAACGTTGTCCGTACACTAGTAGCGCGAAAATCGGAACGCCAAATTTGTTTCCACAAAATCTTTCAGCAAATCGTGTCCGTAGGCTTTCTAGCGGCCTGTCACCGCGTAGCGTCCGGCGCCCAAACTCTTCTAAGACGAGTAGCCAAACAACCTCCAGCCAATTTCGCCAGCATTAGAGGAAATATACGTAACGGCGGAGTAACGGTCTAATACATTTAGTAGCTCAGCGTAGGAGCGAGCCAAAACGATGCGTGCCAAGTTGAGCTTGAAATTGGCCTAGGCGTTTGGAACGGACGAGGGAAATTGGCAGGGAAAACGGCGAGGAGAGGACCGATTCAAGGGGTATTTGGCGGTTGCTGGCAAAAAGCGAGAAAGCTGACGGACGGATCTGACGTACTGACATAACAGGTTTAGTTGCGGTTCGGTTCAGCCACCGGCTTCCCAAAATAGGCCAGCAAACCGTCCGGCACCATGAGTTTGCATGGAATCGAGGCGTAATCCAGGGGATCACAGGCTGTGGCCGGCCGTACAGGTTCGGCTGTCTTGCTAGTGGGCGGGCTGTGTGAGCGGGAGTGTACGGCTGTGCTGGTACTCGCCGTTGAGGCACAAAAAGCCGTTGAGGCACAGAATCTGCCAAGTAGCGGGGGTTCGGGGGCGGAGCCCCCGATCTTGTTGCCCTTTATACTACTTTTATGGTCCGCCAATTGTTCCGCAAACTCTTCCGGCAAACGTTGTCCGTACCCGAGTAGCGCAAAAATCCGAACGCCAAATTTGTTTCCGCAAAACCTTTACGCAGATCGCGTCCGTAGGCTTTCTAGCGGCCTGTCACCGCGTAGCGTCTGGCGCCCAAACTTTTCTCAACACGGAACTCAAACAAATACCCCGTGACGACAGTAGTAGTCAGTAAAACAGACTAAAACGGCCGTTTCCTTCGCGTAACGGTCCAGAACTCCGAGTTTCTAAGCTCCGTAGCTATCGACAACGATGCGTGCCAAGTTCAGCTTGAAATTGGCCTAGGCGTTTGGGCCGGACGAGGGAAATTGGCGAGGAAAACGGCGAGGAGAGGACCGATTCAAGGGGTATTTGGCGGTTGCTGGCAAAAAGTGAGGAATCTGACGGACGGACCTGACCTACTGACATACCAGGTTTAGTTGCGGTTCGGTTCAGCCACCGGCTTCCCAAAATAGGCCAGCAAACCGTCCGGCACCATGAGTTTGCATGGAATCGTGGCGTAATCCATGGAATCACAGGCTGTGGCCGGCCGTACAGGTTCGGCTGTCTTGCTAGTGGGCGGGCTGTGTAAGCGGGAGTGTACGGCTGTGCTGGTACTCGCCGTTGAGGCACAAAAAGCCGTTGAGGCACAGAATCTGCCAAGTAGCGGGGGTTCGGGGGCGGAGCCCCCGATCTTGTTGCCCTTTATACTACTTTTATGTCGGCCCATTTGTTCCGCAAACTCTTCCGGCAAACGTTGTCCGTACCCGAGTAGCGCAAAAATCGGAACGCACAATTTGTTTCCACAAAATCTTTACGCAGATCGCGTCCGTAGGCTTTCTAGCAGCCTGTCACCGCGTAGCGTCCGGCGCCCAAACTCTTCTAAGACGAGTAGCCAAACAAATGCGTGCCAACCGACAATCAGTAAAAGCGTTTCGAGTGCAAACGGCCGTAACCGCGTCGTAACGGTGAATTTTTCCGAGTAGCTAAGCGCCTAAGCCTTGCGTTTCGAGTTGAGCTTGAAATTGGCCTAGGCGTTTGGAACGGACGAGGGAAGTTGGCAAGGAAAACGGCGAGGAGAGGACCGATTCAAGGGGTATTCGGCGGTTGCTAGCAACAAGCGAGAAAGCTGACGGACGGATCTGACGTACTGACATACCAGGTTTCAGTAGTTGCGGTTCGGTTCAGCCACCGGCTTCCCAAAATAGGCCAGCAAACCGTCCGGCACCATGAGTTTGCATGGAATCGAGGCGCAATCCAGGGGATCACAGGCTGTGGCCGGCCGTACAGGTTCGGCTGTCTTGCTAGTGGGCGGGCTGTGTGAGCGGGAGTGTACGGCTGTGCTCGTACTCGCCGTTGAGGCACAAAAAGCCGTTGAGGCACAGAATCTGCCAAGTAGCGGGGGTTCGGGGGCGGAGCCCCCGATCTTGTTGCCCTTTATACTACTTTTTGGCTGCGCAAACTCTTCCGCAAACTCTTCCGGCAAACGTTGTCCGTACACTAGTAGCGCGAAAATCGGAACGCAAAATTTGTTTCCACAAAATCTTTCAGCAAATCGTGTCCGTAGGCTTTCTAGCGGCCTGTCACCGCGTAGCGTCCGGCGCCCAAACTCTTCTAAGACGAGTAGCCAAACAACCTCCAGCCAATTTCGCCAGCATTAGAGGAAATATACGTAACGGCTGAGTAACGGTCTAATACATTTAGTAGCTCAGCGTAGGAGCGAGCCAAAACGATGCGTGCCAAGTTGAGCTTGAAATTGGCCTAGGCGTTTGGAACGGACGAGGGAAATTGGCAGGGAAAACGGCGAGGAGAGGACCGATTCAAGGGGTATTTGGCGGTTGCTGGCAAAAAGCGAGAAAGCTGACGGACGGATCTGACGTACTGACATAACAGGTTTAGTTGCGGTTCGGTTCAGCCACCGGCTTCCCAAAATAGGCCAGCAAACCGTCCGGCACCATGAGTTTGCATGGAATCGAGGCGTAATCCAGGGGATCACAGGCTGTGGCCGGCCGTACAGGTTCGGCTGTCTTGCTAGTGGGCGGGCTGTGTGAGCGGGAGTGTACGGCTGTGCTGGTACTCGCCGTTGAGGCACAAAAAGCCGTTGAGGCACAGAATCTGCCAAGTAGCGGGGGTTCGGGGGCGGAGCCCCCGATCTTGTCCCCCTCTAGTGACTACGATTAACCCGGACGAAAAAGTTGGTCAAACCGTGAGGTCCGAAAAGTGGCCCGTACGAAAACCGCGAGCGCAGGGCGACCGATAGTCAGGGCGATCCGGGGATCCGCGGTGGCGCCCAATCGGAGCAGTTGCCCGAAAAGTGGCAAACTAGGCAGATCGAGTCTCAGGAGTTCTGAACGGGGGCTGAAACGTCTGATCTGGTCAGATCCGGTTCAGCACTTTTGCGGGCAGGGGTTGATCCGGTTCAGCACTTTGTTCAGCAGGGGGGGCGGCCCGCCAATGGGAGGAGAAAGAAAACACAGGCAGTTTGACGGACCTGAAACGCGATGTCAAGTTGTTCCGCGGCCCTCAAACTCTTGCGCGAAGCATCTCTTACGAAACATCCCATGCCTTGCGGCGATCAACTTCGGCTACTGCGCCCATCGCTTGGCCGAGAGCGCGCCGTCCTAAAAATTCGTAGCGTTCAGTGCGGCAGCTCGACGAAACGTCCAGAAAATGTTTAGAAACCGTAGCATTTTGGGCGTTACGGCCGTTTTCCTGTCCTCATTGCGTGCAGAAACCGTTTCACTGAGTGTTTTCGCATCACTTTTCGATTCAGACCGAAGTTATAGTCTGAACATGATGTGACTGATATTTATTCTAAATTTATACGCAAAGTTTTAGTTGGAGGAGTGGAGAGTAGTATGTTGCTTGCTGGACGAATTTCTGCCAGATCCCGTACTAAGCAAGCAGGGGAAAATGACTTGGGAGGATTTTCAAGTGGGTAGTACGCGGTGCTGGACCGCTTGGACGCGCCCAAGCAATCGAACGTGCATAAACCAGGACTGCGAGGGGGAGAGGGGACGACATGCTGCGACAGCACTTAATATTGGGGATGGCGGTCAACGCTGCCTGGAAAATTGGGGATGGACAATGCGTGGGCATTGCTTTTATAGCGTTCAATGTTCCATTTCGATGCGTACCTTTGAATTGTTTCTGATCTGGCTGGCCGTCGGTGGGCATTCACGTGCGTGGGAGAGGTTCGTGGCGCTATGGCCTGCTGCGATAGCTAGCGACCTGGAAATGGAATGTCGTTGTAGATTTAGGTATTATGTTATCGTGCTTCTTTGCTTGACGTATTGGGTGCCTAGTGAAATAAGTTTGCTGTTCGTGGAAGGCGTGGGTGTGGCCGACGAGTTTCTGTTGTCGTCACACAATATTGGAATGGACGCTGGATTTGTTGCCACGGGACGTACGCTGGCGATGCCGATGGTGAGTCGTTTGTTTCGATGACCGGGCTAGTGCCTGCTCTCTTTCTGATGCGTTTCCTCGGTTGCGTTGTTTCCATTGGCCGAATTCACCTAGTCGCAGCGAAGACATAGCGTAGCAAGGGTCTGCGTTTCATTTTCTTAGCCGTGCAGGACGCCATCTTCATGGTCCTTCGGGTTTCCCGTGTCAACGTCCGTTGCCAGAGGATCTGTGATGATTTTTTCTGGAATATACTGGGCGGTGAAAGCCCCTGTGGATGCTTGCCTGGTCATGAGTTTAGGGCGTCATTTACTGCTGTAGTGGCTGACATTCATGGTGCTTACTGCGTAAGATAATCTGCCTTGCTTCGCGCGTGGATTTTCACTGGGCTGAAGAGCGCGTCTGGTAACATGTTTACGTGGTGTATAAGGTGATCAATCAACCATTTGTTCGTAGAAGGTGTGACAGTAGAAGGTGTTTTATATTTCTTCATCAAGCAAGTCAAAAGTAATCTCCACTGGCTTACAACCTGAATCTTGCTTTGCTGGGTCTGCTGTGTTCCTGTCTCATTGTGCAGGCTATCCCCTTGGTTGTCCAACCAGGTGATTTGTGGTGCCAGCGGGGCCATATTATTTTCTTCTCATTTTCCATCCGTGGCAACGGACCGCATGGGCGGGCGGGAGGGCAGAGAGGGCAGGGCAGGCCAGGCCAGGCGAGGCAGGAAAGGCTGCAAGGGTATGCAGCACAGGTAGGCTGGCAGGCAAGGGCCATGGGGCATGAGCCATGGGGCTTGAGCTACGAGCCTTGCGGCATGGGGTTTGGGGATGGGGCAAACAGGAGGGCAGGCAGCCAGCCACATCCACATGATTAGGGGCCAGACAGCAATCAGGGGCACCGCGGGCCCACTTATGCATGCCAGGCACCCCACCAACCCACGCACGCATGCCAGCCACCCCCATGCCCACGCACGCATGCCAGCCACCCCCCCCCCTTACACAAACCCACTTATGCATGCCAGCCACCCCCCACACCCACGTACGCATGCCAGCCACCCTTCACACCCACGCACGCATGGCAGCCACCCCACGAACCCAGGCACGCATGCCAGCCCCCCCCTAAACCCACGCATGCATGGCAGCCCCCCACCACACCCACGCATGGATGCCACTCCGCCCCCACACCCACGCATGCATGCCAGCCACCCCCCATACCCACGTACGCCCCCCCCACACCCACGCACGCATGCCAGCCCCCCCCTCATGCATGCATGCATGCCAGCCACCCCACAAACCCACGCATGGATGCCAGCCCCCCCACATGCATGCATGCATGCCAGCCCCCCCCACACCCACGCACGCATGGCAGCCGCCCCCCCAACCCCCGCACACATGCCAGCCACCCCCCACATGCACGCATGCTTGCCAGCCACCCCACATGCAAACAAGCCCCCCCCCACATGCATGCTTGCATTCCAGCCACCCACAAACCCATGCACGCATGCCAGCCACCCCCACACCCACGCACGCATGCCAGCCACCCCACGAGCCCACGCATGCATGCCAGCCACCCCACACATGCACGCATGGATGCCAGCCACCCCCACACCCACGTACGCATGCCAGCCACCCCCCACACCCACGCACGCATGGCAGCCCACCCCACGAACCCAGGCACGCATGCCAGCCACCCCCTAAACCCACGCACGCATGGCAGCCACCCCCAAACCCAGGCACGCATGCCAGCCACCCCCACACCCACGCATGCATGTCAGCCCCCCCCCCACACGCATGCATGGCAGCCCCCCCCAAACCCACACACGCGTGCCAGCCCCCCCCACATGCACGCATGCATGCCAGCCACCCCACAAACCCACTTATGCATGCCAGCCACCCCCGTCACCAAGTACGCATGCCGTCCCCCCCACACCCACGCACGCATGCCAGCCTGCCCCGCCCCACATGCGTGCATGGCAGCTCCCGCCCACACCCACGCATGCATGCCAGCCACCCCACAAACCCATGCACGCATGCCAGACACCCCCACACCCACGCACGTATGCCACCCCCCCACAAACCCACGCACGCATGCCAGCCACCCCCCACATGCACGCATGCATGACAGCCACCCCCACATGCACGTGCATGCTAGCCACCCCCCACACCCACATACGCATGCCAGCCACCCCCCACACCCACGCACGCATGGCAGCCACCCCACAAACCCACGCATGCATGCCAGCCACCCCCCACATGCACGCATGCATGCCAGCCACCCCCCGCATGCACGTGCATGCTAGCCACCCCCCACACCCACGTACGGATGCCAGCCACCCCCCACACCCACGCACGCATGGCAGCCACCCCACAAACCCAGGCACACATGCCAGCCACCCCTAAACCCACGCATGCATGGCAGCTCCCCACCACACCCACGAATGGACAGGGCACGCCCCACGGTCGCGCACAAGGGCACTGTCGAGTCATGTACAAAACATTGTCTACATGAAGTCATGGTGGGCATGAACGACGGTGCATGTGTTTACAAAGGATTGCCACTCAAGGAATATTAATGAATGATGAACATGGGAGTTTGCATGGAAGTGTTTGGTCGTTATGGCTGCCGCTTGCAAAAAGCGGTACCCACATTGTGTCTTGCATGGCATAGCTGCATTGTCAGTTTCAGTTGTTAGGAAGTAATGAGTAAGGAAATACTTGCATGCAATGAACGGCGACGTCTCACAATATACGGTACTATTCGGACTGGGTTGATGTACTAGAGTACGACGCGTGCTGGACGTGCCCGTGAGGGACGGAGCGTGGGATCGACGGTGCGGCGGGCCGGCGCGAGCGCGCGCGATGGGAAGCCCCCAAAGGAAGGCCGCCGAGCGTTCGCCCCCCGGCGTAGGGGCCGGGCCGGTCGGCGGGCTCAACCCGGCGGGTCGAAGCTTTCGGCGGGGGCCTCAGGGCCCCTGGTGGCGTAGTGCGTCCGAATAAGTGGGGGGCCTTGGCCCCCCCACTAGTCCCCCTCTAGTGACTACGATTAACACGGACGAAAAAATTGGTCAAACCGTGAGGCCCGAAAAGTGGCCCGTACGAAAACCGCGAGCGCAGGGCGGCCGATAGTCAGGGCGATTCGGAGATCCGCGGTGGCGCCCAATCGGAGCAGTTGCCCGAAAAGTGGCAAACTAGGCAGATCGAGTCTCACACGTTCTGAACGGGGGCTGAAACGTCTGATCTGTCCAGATCCGGTTCAGCACTTTTGCGGGCAGGGGTTGATCCGGTTCAGAACTTTGTTCAGCAGGGGGGCGGCCCGCCAATGGGAGGATCAAGAAAACACAGGCAGTTTGACGGACCTGAAACGCGATGTCAAGTTGTTGCGCGGCCCTCAAACTCTTGCGCGAATGCATCTCTTACGAAACATCCCATGCCTTGTGGCGATCAACTTCGGCTACTGCGCCCATCGCTAGGCCGAGAGCGCGCCGTCCTCAAATTTCGTAGCGTTCAGTGCGGCAGCTCGACGGAACGTCCAGAAAATGTTTAGAAGCCGTAACATTTTGGGCGTTACTGGGCCCATCGCGAGGCCGACAGCGCGCCGTCCTAAAATTTCGTAGCGTTCAGTGCGGCATCTCGACGGAACGTCCAGAAAATGTTTAGAAACCGTAGCATTTTGGGCGTTACGGCCGTTTTCCTGTCCGCATTGCGTGCAGAAACCGTTTCACTGAGTGTTTTCGCATCACTTTTCGATTCAGACCGGAGTTATAGTCTGAACATGATGTGACTGATATTTATTCTAAATTTATACGCAAAATTTGACTTGGAGCAGTGGAGAGTAGTATGATGCTTGCTGGACGAATTTCTGCCAGATTCCGTACTTACCAGGCAGGGAAAAAATGACTTGGGAGGATTTTCAAGTGGGTACTGGGTAGTACGCGGTGCTGGACCGCCTGGACGCGCCCAAGCAATCGAACGTGCATAAACCAGGACTGCGAGGGGGAGAGGGGGCGACATGCTGCGACAGCACTTAATATTCCTGCTGGCTGGGGATGGCGGTCAACGCTGCCTGGAAAATTGGGGATGGACAATGCGTGGGCATTGCTTTTATAGCGTTCAATGTTCCATTTCGATGCGTACCTTTGAATTGTTTCTGATCTGGCTGGCCGTCGGTGGGCATTCACGTGCGTGGGAGAGGTTAGTGGCGCTATGGCCTGCTGCGATAGCTAGCGACCTGGAAATGGAATGTCGTTGTAGATTTAGGTATTATGTTATCGTGCTTCTTTGCTTGACGTATTGGGTGCCTAGTGAAATAGGTTTACTGTTCGTGGAAGGCGTGGGTGTGGCCGACGAGTTTCTGTTGTCGTCACGCAATATTGGAATGAACGCTGGATTTGTTGCCACGGGACGTACGCTGGCGATGCCGATGGTGAGTCGTTTGTTTCGATGACCGGGATAGTGCCTGCTCTCTTTTTGATGCGTTTCCTCGGTTGCGTTGTTTCCATTGGGCCGACTTCACCTAGTCGCAGCGAAGACATAGCGTAGCAAGGGTCTGCGTTTCATTTTCTTAGCCGTGCAGGACGCCATCTTCATGGTCCTTCGGGTTTCCCGTGTCAACGTCCGTTGCCAGAGGATCTGTGATGATATTTACTGGAATATACTGGGCGGTGAAAGCCCCTGTGGATGCTTGCCTGGTCATGAGTTTAGGGCGTCATTTACTGCTGTAGTGGCTGACATTCATGGTGCTTACTGCGTAAGATAATCTGCCTTGCTTCGCACGTGGATTTTCACTGGACTGAAGAGCGCGTCTGGTAACATGTTTACGTGGTGTATAAGGTGATCAATCAACCATTTGTTCATAGAAGGTGTGACCGTAGAAGGTGTGTTGTATTTCTTCATCAAGCAAGTCAAAAGTAATCTCCACTGGCTTACAACCTGAATCTTGCTTTGCTGGGTCTGCTGTGTTCCTGTCTCATTGTGCAGGCTATCCCCTTGGTTGACCAACCAGGTGATTTGTGGTGCCAGCGGGGCCATATTATTTTCTTCTCATTTTCCATCCGTGGCAACGGACCGCATGGGCGGGCGGGAGGGCAGAGAGGGCAGGGCAGGCCACGCCAGGCGAGGCAGGAAAGGCTGCAAGGGTATGCAGCACAGGTAGGCTGGCAGGCAAGGGCCATGGGGCATGAGCCATGGGGCTTGAGCTACGAGCCTTGCGGCATGGGGTTTGGGGATGGGGCAAACAGGAGGGCAGGCAGCCAGCCACATCCACATGATTAGGGGCCAGACAGCAATCAGGGGCACCGCGGGCTCACTTATGCATGCCAGGCACCCCACCAACCCACGCACGCATGCCAGCCACCCCCATGCCCACGCACGCATGCCAGCCACCCCCCCGCCCCTTACACAAACCCACTTATGCATGCCGCCAGCCCCCCACACCCACGTACGCATGCCAGCCACCCCCCACACCCACGCACGCATGGAAGCCACCCCACGAACCCAGGCACGCATGCCAGCCCCCCCCTAAACCCACGCATGCATGGCAGCCCCCCACCACACCCACGCATGCATGCCACTCCGCCCCCACACCCACGGACGCATGCCAGCCACCCCCCATACCCACGTACGCCCCCCCCACACCCACGCACGCATGCCAGCCCCCCCCCACATGCACGCATGCATGCCAGCCACCCCGCAAACCCACGCATGGATGCCAGCCACCCCCACACCCACGCACGCAAGCCAGCCACCCCACGAGCCCACGCACGCATGCCAGCCACCCCCCACATGCACGCATGGATGCCAGCCACCCCCACATGCACGCATGGATGCCAGCCACCCCCACACCCACGTACGCATGCCAGCCACCCCCCACACCCACGCACGCATGGCAGCCCACCCTACGAACCCAGGCACGCATGCCAGCCACCCCCTAAACCCACGCACGCATGGCAGCCCAACCCCAAACCCAGGCACGCATGCCAGCCACCCCCACACCCACGCACGCATCTCAGCCCCCCCACACACACACGCATGCATGCCAGCCCCCCCCAAAACCCACACACGCGTGCCAGCAGGCAGCCAGCCACATCCACATGATTAGGGGCCAGACAGCAATCAGGGGCACCGCGGGCCCACTTATGCATGCCAGGCACCCCACCGACCCACGCACCACCACCACCCCATGCCCACGCACCATGCCAGCCCCCCCACCCACCAACTGCATGCCAGCCCCCCCCCACACCCACTTACGCATGCCAGCCACCCCCACCACCCACG
>RPFO01001363.1:62500-98873 GCA_009746045.1 Mesostigma viride | reverse complement strand
GAAAGAGGTTCCGAGAGTTCGCTCGATCGGTTGTTGCAAACCTGCAGAGAGTGGAACGAGTCGCGGGACAGTCTATATTGATATGAGTTGCGCCCGCCGGCGTTTCTCTGGTCTTGAATGCCCCCCCTCTACATACACATTATATTGTCTGGACATTCGTATGTAGTGACAATCGTACTCGATGTGATTGCCATTCGTTTGTACGTAGAAAGTGGTTGTTGAGGAAGTTGCGCCCCAGGGCGTTTCTTTGTTGCATTTTCTTCAAATTTTAGCTCGCATAAATAGATGAAGATGACTTAATAAATGCCAGTTTTTTTTAATAATATAAACTACTCGCGGCCGGTATGTTCTGGTTTCGCAGATGTCCAGTCTGACGGTCGACATAAGGGGACGTCCATATCAGGACGCTGTTTTCCGGATTTTTGAGAAGGATCCCGAAAAGAAGTGCCGGGATAGGAAATGTAAAAAGCTGTCAATTACCGACATGGGTCTGTGTGGGGAACACATCGTAGCTTTTGGAAAGGACATGATTTCCCGTCATTTGCAACAATACGTTGACAACAATTGTGTGGGAGGGGCGCAGATGGACGTCCTTCTTGAGGATGGAGTGGACGGAGCCAAAAGGGCTGTAATTCGGCTGTCGGAAATGGATGATGACAAAGAGGACGTGAACATTCGCCTTAAGAGGCACGACGATAACACGGCCGATTGTGTGTTTGGGTCTCGAGGAGTGGCGGATGAGAGGCAGGTCTTCCATGATGCCGCGGAGAAGGTGGTGGAATGGATGATGGGTTGGTCAAATCTTGACGTTCGCATATTCAACCGTCTGACGTCTGATTTCCTTCTCCGGGGAAGTTTCAAGATGGTTGACCGTGCAAGGCAGTCCAGGAACCAGGTATCCGTTTCCATGGCCAGTCCGATCGCACGCATGATTGAGGGGGGCCCTCTTCCGCGCAACCTTGCCTCGAGATTTCGAAAATACCGTGAAGGGCTCGACCGAAAATCAGCAGCGATTTCCCATTCGCGAACCACTTATGGGTCGACGGAGGTGGTAACGGAATTTTTTTGCATTTCCTTGCCAATTGATTCTTTATGAGGGACATAGAGTTGTTTGTATAGAGAGTGAATTGACGAAAGTTGCGACGGCGGTCGCATCTTTTAGTGCGTCGTTCTCTTGTTATGAATCTCTGTTCATTCTGAATTATAACGTTGTTTGTACCTTGACATAATGATGCATTTTTTGTATTGAGTTGCGACGTGGGGCGCATCTTCCTGCTGACTCGTATGTTTTTTCCAATTTTTTTGTTTTGTGTTGCAGATGGAAAAGGGCGGCCCTACATCGCAGGTGGTCGGCGACTCTCCCCCTAGGGGGGAAGGGTCAGAAGGGCAACCAGTTCAGGCCCAAGGCGCCTCCCCACAACAGCCTCCTCACAAGCGTGCAAGGGAGGGCACGCCGCCCCCAATGGTGGAATCTGGTGTCAGCTTTGCCGCGGTCACTGGGAAGGATGAGTACCACGGTGGTCTTGAGATGGTGGACGATCCGGTTAAGCGGATTCAGATTGAGCGGTTTGAGCGACTCGCGAATGGCACTCGTGAACAGCAATTCGCGCTGTACCAAGACATCCTTAATGACAAACCTGAAGTCGCCAAGGTGCCTTATACCTCCAAGCGCACATTCATGCCTCGTTTCGAAACCCTGCTCCAGCAGGAGCTAAGGTTGCGTCGGTTGGCTCAGAATGCGCCAGAGACAGTAGCCGCCGCGCCCTCCCATGCCGCGCCTGCCGCAGTAGCCCAAAAGAGGGGGGAGAGTGTGCACGAGTCGGCCGCAGTGCCCTCAACCGCAAGGGATCCCCCCGCGACTTCCAAGCCGGTCGCGACGGGCGATATGCCCCCGCCGCGGCAGAGGGGAAGGGGGAAGGGGGTCGATGGAGGGGAAGTCCTCGATGTTTTCGATATGACGCTGGGCAATTTGGAAGGTGGCGGGCCGATCTTCGTAAGTCTCCGCCCATTAAATTGATGTCGTGAAATACAATACGCATTTTTTTGCAATATTCGCCAGACATGTCATTTCCGACAACTAAGCGGATTTTTACTTTCCGTTGAAATGTTCGCAGGGCCGGCAAGAGGATGTTGGTGCAAGAGAAGCCCGCTCAATGGCGGGCACCCAGGTACATGAGTGCGTCAGATTCCTCTCCGGTTTACTTGTATTGAAAAGGTTTGCGTGCGTATATCCTTGTTTATTTTTGTAGTAATTTTTTTTTGTGAATGGACAATCGCGTTTGCTATTTTTACAGGGAAGTCCGTTCGAGCAGCAAGAGGGCGGTGACAGGAGGGGAAGTGGATCTTACGGTGGTTCCACTGCAGAGGGGGGAAGGGTAAGTTACCGTTGACTTAGTAATCGAAAGTTTAGGTTCGTCCTCAATGGACAGAGTTACGACGGCCGGCGTTTCTTTACACTTTTCTTACATTAAAAATCTTCCGTTGATAATGTTCTTGCAGGAAGCCGGTCGTCAGGGTGGGGCAAATCTCCAGGGAGAGGGGGCTATCGCTGTCGGTGAGCCTGTGTCAGAGGGCGCGGGTTTAAGCGACGGCGATTCTGCGAAAATGACACGCTTTAAGGAGCAAGCGGATGCTTATCAACTGAAGAAGTTGGCAAAGTGGGTTGTGGCCGAGGTGAGAACGGAAGAAGCCCCACCTGAGGTACGGAACCAGATGATGATTCTCCATCAAGTCGCTGAGTTGATCGTGAAGAATGCGTGCCGGCCCGATGGCGCCACACAGCCTGAGGAAATCCCGAGCGCCAAGGCCTTGATAAAGTGGATGCAGGAGAACCTGTTCGAGGGCAAAGGGAAGGAGAGGAAGTGTAAACTGTTGACGGTGACGGAGAAGGACGCCAAGACTCTGATCAAGATGTTGAAGGAACACGATGCCCGCCAGGACAAGTCTCCGAAGATCGCGAAGGGGTCGAAGAAAGCGGCTGAAGCAACAGCGGTTGAGGGGAATGAGGTAAGTCTACCTCTGTTGTGAGGGGGGCTTTGTTCTTGAGGTCCACGTTTCATGTAGGTTGCGACGGCCGGCGTTTCTTAAGTGTGACACTTACTTCCTTTTGACTAACACTTACTTCCTTTCCTGATTTCGCATCGTTGAGGGAAATGAGCCAAGTGTACCTCTGTTGTGAGGGGGGCTCTGATCTTGAGGTTTAGGTTTCATCTAGGTTGCGACGGCCGGCGTTTCTCAAGTGTGACATTTACTTTATTCCTTTCGGTTATGCTTTCCTGATTTTTTCATATCATTGTTAAGGGGAACGAGGTAAGTATACCTCTGTTGTGAGGGGGGCTTTGATGTTGAGGTTCAGGTTTCATGTAGGTTGCGACGGCCGGCGTTTCTCAATCGACATTTACTTTATTCCTTTTGGTTATGCTTTCCTGATTTTTTCGCATCACTGCAGTACGTGCAGGCCGAGAGGGCGACCCACGCGGCCATCCTGTACTCAATCAGCCTCGACCAGCACGCGCGCCGCGAGAACATGAAAATAGATAGTACGTGGACTGCTGCCGTCGACGAACACCAGAAGGGACTCTCCGAAGCACTTGCGACCTACAAGGGGAAGGCGCTGAAGGGAAAGGGGAAAGGAAAGGACTTGGAGGTTGCGGATGCTCCCGTGTCTCTGCTTGAGAAATGGGAGAAGTCCCCGGTGTCGCAGGATGATGATGACATCCTGGATGTGAACGATGAGATCGCGAAGGGCAAACGGTTACGGAAGCAGCTTGCCGTTCAGCCTCGGGACCTCGATGAGATGTCCAAAGCCTTGGTGCATCGAAATCGGGTGTGGACAAGGAACCTGTTCGTGGGGCCTCAGAAGCTCCTCGCACGAGACTTGCATCTGTCTAGAGCCGAGCAGAACGCCACCATTTTTGCAAACTCGGAGTCCGACTACGGCCACGACAAGCTGGTGATTCCTGTGTGGCGGTACTCGTTCCAGTTTTTGGCTGACCGGTGCCCCAACACTTTTCATGACTGGATGAAAAAGGAAGGCACCCAGCGTCAGCTCGCGCAACTCTTCGGGGAGATGGGGGGGCACGGACAATGAAGGCTGGCTACGCTCGCGCAATGACTGACGAAGAAATTGATATCTACCTGCGAACGAGTTCGGCCAAGGGAATGGCCGAAGCTGCTTCCACCGCGGTTCTGACAGGACGGGCCGATTTGCTGGACGATCTTAAGCCCGTGGACGTGAGAAAGGCCGCGCTTTTGGACAGTTTGTGCAAGTCCGCCTGGGAGATGGCTCCATTCGAGAAGAAGCCACCGTTGCCGCCAGCCATTTGCGGCTTTCTCGTGCTGGACGGGAACCACTTTACCACACTCATCAAATCGGTGAAATTCGAACTGGTCACCGACAATATGACGGTGGACCAAAGATCTGTGTGGTACCAGGCAATGCTGAATGGTTTCATGAAGGCGGAAAAGCTCAGGGTCGTTGCGCGGGGAGGGAAGGAGCAGGAGGTCACGAAGACCGTGGCCGCGGCGAAGCTGGAGGAGTGGGCAACTGATTGGACGAATTTCGGGGGGGTGGACGTGCAGATGCTCAAGGGTGAGACCATCCTGCCGACCTGGTGGCAGATCCGTGAACAGAAGGTAAGCCAGGTTGCGACCGCCGGCGTTTCTATAAGTGGTTTTCTTGTGTTAATTTCAGTATGCCATTAGTTCGGTCAAGATGCGACCGCCGGCGTTTCTGTCAGTCGTATTCTTGTTCTCAGTTGAGTTGTGCTTATTTGGGAGGACTGTCGATGTGTCTCTGCGCGTTGTTGCCCTACGGGGATGCAGGTTACCGAACAAGTCGGCAAGATGATCGAAGTTGTCAGGCAGCTCGGGAACGCCATGAACGCCGAGGACACAGCCCAAGCCAAGGCAACGTGGGGCTCAGCGCTTGGGGATGTGCACCGGGCCTACCAGGCATATGGACCCGTCAAGAGAGGGAAGGGCGTGTCTCTCCCAACTCCTCTGTACGGCAAGATCTGGGCGATTGTGAAGCCCTTTTGGCAGAAAGGAGAGCAAGCCAAGGCCGAAGGGGACGGCGCAGGCGACAAGGCAGGAGGGGCTGAAGAGACGGACAAGTGGGGGCCGGACCAGAAGAACTTCATGCAGCGCTGGCTGTTCTGGTGTGAGGACCCTTTGAAGCCCGCTGTCGACGGCAAGCCGGCGATCGCACAGGATATCGCGGCTCGGCAAGACTTCCTTGACACGCGCCCTAAAGACAAGGCGCACGAACTGTCCATTTTCACCGCGCATCGGGAACTTGCGAGTTTCCAGTACTTCGACAGCCTGATCCAAGCGCCGATCATGTCCTGTGAGGCCCCTCCCAGCAACCTGATAAAAATAATGGAAGTCGCCAAGAATTTGATAGAGGCGGCAAAGCAATTCGCCCACATCAAGTTCCTGGAGAACCCCGAGCTGATGGCCGCTTGCAAACAACTAAACGGGACTTTCGACCCCGTATTGGTGAGGGAGCACGTGTTTGGCGTGAAGCTGAAGGGCACCTTCGCCACGGACCTCGACAAGTTCATCGCCGACTGCCGCCTGACCAGAGACTTTTGGCGGGTGGTCGTCACGGCCATGAGGGCGATCATTCTCACGCTGAGGGACCTTCCGCCGGCTAAAAGGAAAGTGGTCGACCAGAAGGACTGGAAGTTCCCGAGAGGGCTGCTCGCTTCCCACCCCCGTCATTTGTATGACGATTTGGGGGTGAAGACCAAACATCTGCTGGGTGTGCCACAGGAGGCGGCGGCGGAGGTCGAGAAGGAGGTCGAGGAGGCGGCGGAGGAGGGGACTACCAAGGCCAAGAAGGGGTGGAAGGAAAGGTTGGAAGCCTACAGCGATTGGAAGGGGGTGAGGATGGGATCCGACTGGATCGCATACAGGACAATGACATGGAAGGAAAACGAAAAAAGAAAGGATCTGGTGGTGACGAAGGTGGTGGACGAGTTGTGCGCGGGGAATTACAAAATTCCTCGGTCGCTGGAGGACCAGGCGTTTGCTGTGCTGGACCTGGCAGCTGACAGCAACGAGAAGTGGAGGAACCTGCGCAAGTGGGACGCAGACTGCATTCCGGAGGAGAGCAACATTCCCAAACCCTCCTCGCATTTGAGCCCGGTCGTGTGGGATGTGGTTGACAAGATGACCAACGCCCTTTTTAGGGGACCCTGCAGAGTTCTGCTGGTGTTCGGGGAGCCCGCCCATATCCGCCGGTGGAAGCGCCTGGTCCGCCTTATCAAATATTGGCTTGTTGAAGATGGGTGGGAAGGCCTCAAATACTTTTCCGACGACGATTCTTCGTCTGATGAGGATGATGATTCGGAGAAGGGGGAAGAGGGGGAGGCGGATGAGGATGAGAAGGAGGAGGATGAGGAGGAGGAGGATGAGGAGGAGGAGGAGGACGAGGAGGACGAGGAGGACGAGGAGGACGAGGAGGACGAGGAGGAGGATATTGCTGAGGGGCACCCGCCCGGGATGGGTGAGGGGCAGGCGGAGGGGGAGAAAGGGGATGGGGATGGGGAGATGGGAGGAGGGGGGAGGGGGAGAGGGACGGGGGAGGAGATGGAAGGGGAGGGAAAAAGCGCAGTCGGGGTGATGGAGGCTTGCGTGATGAGACAATGGGGGGGATGAAGACAACAGGGGGGGAGGTAAGCGCCAGCGTGCTGGTGAAGGAGACTCGAGGCCTGTCGTTGGAAACGCCGGCGGGCGTATCTGTGACGAGGAGGGGGATCGCCAGCGGGAGGGAGGCTCGAGGCCTGTTACTGGAAACGCCGGCGGGCGTATCTGTGATGAGGAGGGGGATCGCCAGCAGGAAGGAGGCTCGCGGCCTGTTACTGGAAACGCCGGCGGGCGTATCTGTGATGAGGAGGGGGATCGCCAGCAGGAAGGAGGCTCGCAGCGTGTTACTGGAAACGCCGGCGGGCGTATCTGTGATGAGGAGGGGGATCGCCAGCAGGAAGCAGGCTCGCGGCCTGTTACTGGTAGCGCCGGCGGGCGTTCCCGATTTACGGGAGGCGGTCGTGTCCAACAGGTGGGAATGAGGCCTCGTCAGGATTCATGGGGACCCCCGGTTGAGGGGACCCCCGCCCTCGCCTCGGTTTCTTTGGGTCTGGGTGACGATCCCGTACCGTCGTCAGGAAGGACGGTTGTGATGACTTTGCCCCCCCGCTCGACGGGGATGGAGCAATGCCCGAACACGATACTGCTGAATGAGGATGACGATCCGGAGCCGTCGGCTGACACGGATTTTGTTGCGAGCACCCCACTGCAGAAGAGGGTATTGGAGGCTCGTAACGTGGAGGGTCCGCCGAAAGTCTCAGGTGGAGGGCCGGCGTTTGCCGGATTGATGCGCCCGACTGAGGTGGTCGATGTTGAGGCGCCGCCAGGGACATCGACCGCACCGTTAACATTTACGGATATCTTCGATCGACCAAGGATGCCCTTCCACGCTCCAACGGTACATTCGGCCGGTAAATTTCATTTTCAATAAACGAGTTTAATAAGTACCTTAATATATATTTCTACATAAGTTTTTTTGCATCAGTCCATGGCTTCATTGATTTCTCACACGACCCTTCCGTATTCATGTTAATTGGCATGTGCTTACGTGCAGGGAAAGGCGAAGAAGAAACTCCAGTTCGGTTTCCCCGTGGATCCGCGTCTGGGACTGTGTCCAGAGAGGCCGGCCGTGTTGTTGGCCAGGCCGCGGTCGGCGAACCAGTTGCACAACCGGGGGCGGGAGGGGACGAGCTCCCACCCAACGCACCAACTCACGCACCAGCCTTACCGTGCGGTCAGCCAGAAAAAACGTACGAAGAGTTGATGGCAGAGGCGGCGGCTGCGCAGGGGCAGAAGGCAAAACGTCGGGGAGGGGGCAGGCGAGGGGCGGGGCAGGAGACGGAGGGTGCCGACGAACCTGCACAGCCGCAGAAGGGTGGTGGTCAGGGCAGAGATGCGACGGCCGAAAACCGAATCAGGGACGTTCGGCCGGACGTCCGGATGCGCTTTATGGATGGCGCGAAACTGAGTCGCGGAGGTTGGAGTTCGAAATGGGTAGACGACGTGTGCATAAACTGGGAGCACAAGTACCCCAAGAAGGAAGATTTTCCGCTCTTTGGCACCCTCCTGGGCAAAGAGAGGGAGAAGGTGGTGTTCAGATGGTTTGATGAAGGGCACGACCTCGGTTGGAGTAATGAGTGCGAGCAAAAGTTTCGTTTCCCTCTGAAGTTCGCTAGAGAACATGTTACTCTCCTGAAGGAAGGCGCCAGCTGGGACAACATTCCTTCATATCGACCTGGCAAGCGATGATGGGCGAGGACTTTGCACGAAATCGCGTTTTGCACGTAATTGCCCACCGCAACGTGGAGAAATGCAGATGTACATAGTAGTTGGATCAGTTACCGTGACTTTGGGCAGTTTAGTAGTTGGGGTGACGTGTCCAATGTATATATGGTGGGGCGCGTCCAAGGGGGTCCACGCTGATTGAGCACTTGCATGTGTTCTTTCAACATATTCGGACATGTATGAAATGAATAAATTGTTTGGACGATTGCAAATTGATTGATTGAAGAATGAGATACCATTAATAATTGAAAAATGTAAAACCTCATTGTACTTCAAACTTTCACATGCATGCCCCAAATTGTGCATTTGTGCAGGTTTTAATTATGAGAAGTAGCATTTCTCTACAAATATTGAGAAATTTAGGGGCACTTGGGGTTGTTGGCCATGTTCATTCATGATAAAATGGACTTTTTATGCTGTAAAATCATATTCCACTAGTCCAAAACGCTGCTTTCATGACGTCAAAAGTACCAGCAATGGCCCTAGGTTGGAGCAGTAGATGTTGGGGACGCCCGACAAGGCCAGTCGGCGTGGCGCTTGGATTCCTGACTTGACCCGGTGTGGTGATGTGCATCCCAACCCTGGGCCTGAGGGGGCGCGACGCCCTCGGGACTTGGCACTGTTGGAGGGCACAGTCAACCCTGGGTCTACCTTGCCAGCGTACCGGCGCGCGGTGGCTGTCTACGTGGCGTGGGCGCCACCTGGCCCCGTCGACCCAGCTGACGCGGAAGCCATTTTCTGTGAGTGGATTTCTGCTGTCTACCATGCCAGAGGGGGGCGGGGGCGCACTTTATGCCAGCACGCCAAGGCCTGCCTGCACCTGTACTACCCCGACATAGTTCGGAATTGGGTACTGGCGGACCGCCTGCCAGCAGGTTGGCAGCGGCTTGTTCCGGCTGTCAGCCCTCCGCCTATACCCTGCCAGGCGAATTTGCTATTTCACTGCCGGCCTGTTGCTACGTTTCACGTCGACAGGTGCATTTGAGTGCGTTGATTATTATTGCTTTCCAGCAGTATTTACGCATTAGCGAGGCGCTAGGGCTGCGGGTTCGGGATGGCCACCCCCTTCTTGAGCCCAGGGCCACAGTCGGTGCCCTTGTGCTGCGCAACCCCAAGACTGCGCAGGGGGAGGCCCAGCACGTCCTCGTCCGGGATCCACGTACTTTCTTTGTGGCTCCTGCGACGCCTGACGGCTGGCCGGATGCACTTCTTTTTCGGGGTTTAACGTACGTACAGCCAGGCTAGGCAGCAGTGGGAGGCTGTGCAGGCCCGCATGGGCATCCCGGGGATGTTTTCCTTTCTCAGCCTCCGGCATGGGGGGGCGACGCACGACGCCATCGCTGGCCGGCGAGTCGCCGGAGGCCATTCAGCTGCGCGGCCGGTGCATGGGCTTCGGCCCTCTCGGTCACGCGCTACATTGGCCTCCACCGCGCAGCCTCCTGGCCCGGCGAGACATCCCGCCCGCCCTCCGGGCTCACGGGCCCTGGGTTTTGACCCAGCGGCTTTTCGCCGACTTCGGGCGCCACTTCGGTGGCGTCGAGCTAGTTTTGACGTCTTTCAGTTTTCATCTCTCGTCTTTTAGCTATCAACTGACCTCACCCTTGTGTGGGAGGTCAGGGGGGAAATGGTTTAAGGGGTCCGGACGGACCTGCCCCCCCCCAAATTGAATACACATGTTTAGCACTCAATACCCATGCTGGCAATGCAAATTATGATGGGGGACCATAAATATGACCCTTGGGCATGCATCTGGCTACTTTTTGAGTTCAAGGCCCATCACAATACATGTGCAGGGAGCTTTTTTTGGCGCGCACACCCCCTAAAAGCACGGATTGCCTAGGACAACCCCCCCACACTTGTGTACCAAACACCATATTCCAGTCAAATCCCCACCCAGACCAAGGAATGGAGCTAATTTGCAGCACCAAAATCGCACGTCTGGGCATACTTTTGCAGTTTACCGAAAAATACGTCTTTTTTGTGACTAAAAAAAAAAAATCAAATCAAATACGCATGGGTTGGGCCCAGGGAGATATAGATAACTTCCACAGGGTGGGAATATCAATGGGACCAATTTTCAGCTCATTCTGACCACGTATGTGAACAGCCATCACTTTTGTATGAAAAAAAAAATGCACGAAAATACGGTTTTATTCCAAATGGCTGCACCAATCACAACCTTGCCCACCACCAAGTGGGGCAAACAAGGTGCCAGCACGTCACTGATTATGCAAACTATCATGGTCTCAAAATTCAGGTCATTCTAAGATTGAATCATGGCATAAACTACTGCCATCAACTACCACCCTGTAAGCCATGCAACATGCAGGCAAAGGGGTTCCACCAATACATGCATAGACAATCCCCCTGCTGGGGCAGGGCAGAGTCAATAAACATCATGAAAGTAAAAATAAACAACACCATGGTCCTACCATGCAACACCCATGATGGCATGAGGCACCTAATAACACATGGCGGCTAGGACTAGTCCTCATCTGAGCTGTCACCCTCCCCACAGCAGTTGGGGCAAAACCACGGTTCCCGTTCCTGGGGCAGGGTCTTGAGGGTGAGACCAACGCACAGCATGTGAGCCCCATGCCCATCCACATCCGGGGTGTCGCACAGCAGGAAGGGGTTGGCGTCAGTGCTAGCCGCCCCCATGCATTTGATGCACAACACCCTGTCCACGCCATCATCAGAGCTGGTACTGCTGGCATCTCCCCCCTCGTCCTCCCCGCTGGCCACATCCTCATAGCCGCATCCATGCTCGTACTTGGCGGCTGCCTCCTTCTCCTTGGACCAGTTCAGCCCCTTTGCAATCCGCGACCGCTTCTGCTGCCGTCTCTTGAAGTTAGGGTCCCGCTTGGTTTCCTGCTTCAGGGTGCGCTCCTTCCGCAACGTCTCCAGCTGGTCCGTCACCGCCTCGGTCACCGCTATGCCCAGCTTGGCCGCCAGCACTGACCACCAATCTTCTCCATCACGGGCCTTGAGCACGCCCATCATGCAGGCATACGGCCAACGCAAACCCGCAAAGCCCCCCTTGCCCCCTGGCACAAAGCCGATCTGCACGGAGTGGTGGAATTCATTCATGTTGGACGAGGCATCATGGTTGCAGCGGTCAAGCAGTGCAGGGTTCACATACTTCTCAACGGCGTTGTCCACCACACCACGCACGTCCACAATCACCCCCTTGCTGGTAGCCTCGGCAGGCGGCAGCCAGCGTCCTCCCTTCCAGCCCGGCCTGTTGCTGGTTCCCTTTGCCACGCCACACCAATCCTCCTTCGTCACCTCCTTAGTCTCCTTGTCCTTGTGGTGGTTGCAGTACGTCTCACACCCGTCGTGCTTGTTGAAACAGTGGTCTATCAGGTTGTGCATTGCCTGTGACAGCCACTCCCCCTTCATGTGCCCATTAATGCGAATGCACCACCTGAAACTGGTACATATGTGGGTGATGACATCATCTGTGAGAACCTTGGGCAGCTTGGACAAGTGCTCCTTCCTTGCTTTCAGAAGTGAACCATACAGGCAGTTGCCTAAATGGTTCAGATCTTCCTGCTTGGCTGGCACGTGCTCCGTGAGCTTCTCCTGCACCACAGCGTACCAGGATGTGTCACCATCGCTGACCACCTCTGCTGCGTACAGGCGCTGCTGCCTTGGCTTAGCAGAATCCCCCCCTCCCCTCCCTCCCCTCTCTCCTTGCACACCATGCCAATGTTGAGGCCATCCTGCAGTGACATGAGGTCATTTAAGAGGGCTACCGCCCCCCATGCCTCCATGCTCTTGCTGGACCCACCGTGATTCCGCCAGCACACGTGCTCAGCCACCTCATCATTGCTACCCCTTGGTTGCTCACACGTGGGGCACCACCTACCTGAGATGTGGATACCAACAACCTTCTTGCTGGGGCTATGGATCAAAAGCTGCTGCCCCCACAAACTCTTGAACCCCCTATTGGCCCAGCTCCCATCAAAGCTCACCCTGCAGCCCTGCCTACCCTTCCCATCCATCTTGAACCGCTTGCACTTCATCTCCATCTCTCGTACCGCCACTCTGTTCTCCTTGATCACCTCAATCAGATGCTCCATGACCACCTGCTCCACAGCACGCACATCCTTATCCCACGTGTCGTGCCCACGTGGGAACCTAATGCCAAGCACGACGGAGAGACGCACAAGCTGTTGGCGGGACAAGCCAAAGAGCACACCTGCACACGCCAGCAGGCTGCTACAAGCATTGCGCCTCACACCCAGCCTCAAATCTGAGTTGGGCTGAAGAAGGGGAAAAGGCTGCCACCACGGCTCATTCTCATCACCCGCACCCTTTCCCCTCCCATCCGGGGCCGTGCTCAGCCTGGGCTTGCAAAAGGGATTGGTGCACCACAGCACAACATCCGAGCAGCTGCCCGCATCGCGCTTTGGCTTCTCCAGCATGCCCAGCTTGAGAGTGAACCCTAAACAGCATGGGCACGGGAGGGCGGCAGCCATGGCCTCCAGCCCACAAGAATCCACAATAAGCCGGGGCATATCAAAAGGCAAGCCCTTGTCCTCGACAACGGGAGGCAGCACGACAGCATCTCTGACTTGTTTACCATGCGGCAGCACTTTCTTGGGCGACGGCCGGTAGTGTTGTGGAGGATTCCTCGCTCGCTCCGCACCGGGCAGCACTCCCTCGTCCTCGACAGATGGAGCACCACCCGAATCGCCACCAGCTGTCGCCGTCAGCCCTTCCACCACCGCGCTAGCAACCCATTCTACCCGAGTCTGCTCATCCGCGGACTTACGAGGCCGCCCACCACGACGTTTGGCCTCATTTGTAGTCCCCGGCGGCCTGCCTCGACCCCTGCGCTCCTCAGCAGGCGCAGGCAGCTCCACCCCGGATTCGTGTGCTGCGCGTTCTTTCTCCCTACGCTCACGTTGAGCTAGCGCGCGTCTATTTCTGGCCATGATATTACGCTAATGCTCTGACGTGCTGGCCGGGGTCAAAATCTACTTGCCAGCCCTAGACGGTTTGAAGCCGGTGTATTCCCCCCCGGCGTCGGGCCAGCGCTCATGAATGATCGTCTCTACCTCTTCGGGCAACTTTTTCGCTCCGCCCTTCTCGTCAAACCATTTCATTTCTTTGGCAAAATGCCGGTATGTGCCTGAATGCTTTGTTAGAGGCGTCCACCGTTTGCGGGGGGCGGTGATCCTCTGCAGCTGGGCGATTAATAAGCCATTTCCTACCCAGAATTGGGATTAGCGGGACGTGCAACAATTTATTTTTACGCATCCACACGTACAGCTTCAATTGACAATCAACTTCCAGCTCTACGTCCGCGCAACTGTCCGCCATTTCCACCCCGCACACACTTTCCATTTCGCATTGCGAATTTCTGTGGTCCGGAGTCACTTTCGGTACCGGCGGGAATTTTTTGGCGCGAAATAATTCCGGTCCGTCCGGACCCCTTAACTAACCCGAGGGTGAACCTGAGTTGGGACAAAGTACCCCAATAGCTAGGTAGTTTTATTTTTCTTTTTTGCATGCCCTACGTATTTTTCGGCTGTTAGCCATGTAAGGAGATGTGGGTAGAGCAGGGGCACAGCTGCTGTGGGCTGGCCCTTCAAATTCACATAGTGTGCTCACCCTAGCACACAGATGGCTGAGTTGCCATCTGGTAGACATGTCTGTGTTATTCCACCGTATAGAGCTAGCACACATATTGTAATAAATTTTATGTTTTGTGGTGATGCATGCAAAGCAAAGCAAGGCCAGAAATGGATTTGGTGAGCTATGCTCATTTTATCTATGACTAACCTGCTGAGAGGAGAATGTGCACAACGCCGTATAGCACAAAAAGAAAAAATAATTTTCAGAAAAAAATATTTTTTGTGCTGGCACCCATGTACCCCAGCCACCCAGGTAGGGGTTGGCTGGACAGGTGGTTGCAATAAAAGGTGGGCTTCCATTCTAGGGAAGCAGGTTGTTTCTTTTGCCTCCCACCCACCCACCCTGGCAAAAGGGGGTTGGCTGGACAGGTGGTTGCAATAAAAGGTGGGCTTCCATTCTAGGGAAGCAGGTTGTTTCTTTTGCCTCCCACCCACCCACCCTGGCAAAAGGGGGTAGAGCAGGGGCACAGCTGCTGTGGGCTGGCCCTGCAAATTCACATAGTGTGCTCACCCTAGCATACAGATGGCCGTGTTGCCATCTGGTAGACATGTCTGTATTATTCCACCGAATAGAGCTAGCACACATATTGTAATAAATTTGATGTTTTGTGGTGATGCATGCAAAGCAAAGCAAGGCCAGAAATGGATTTAATTAATGACGACAGGGCACAACCTTGGGCTCCAGACGCCTGTCTGCAGTGGGCATGGCGGGGTGGTGCCGTGTTGAATGCGCACTGAGGTGGGCCCCTCATACAGCTTGTGAAATGCAGCAATCAGGGTGGTGGGCACGCGATAGCGGGCAAGGACTCTGCATGTTGAACCATAAAGCATCGTTTACTGGCCCTGCTAAGGTGCTACCGTGCATTACATGCATCCAGCGCACGGTATCGAGCCTCCCCTCCTCATCTCACGGGACCAACCCTGCTACTTGCATCCAGCATGAAACAAAGATGCAGCTAGCCATGTGCCATCAATTATTTAACTACTAGTGTCTAATGGAAAAGAAGCTCCCCTCGTCATCTCACGGGACATCAACTTGCATACAGTACAGGACTTAGCATCCTGGAATTGTCATATCACGGAATTAAGCCACACTTTACGTGAACGACCCCAACTCTGTGGGGTCAGCTTGCACGGGCGTAAAGCCCAGCACTTGCATCCAGCATGGCCTCCCTTCGTCATCTGATGGGACTGAGCCCGGTTTGTTATCCAGCAGGGCACAAAGCCGCCCTTTGTCATCTCCAGGCGCCACCCATTGTGTTTTGGGGTGTGGCAGGGGTGCCGCTGCGCCGTTGGGCGGAACAGATCAATTGATCACGAGACAAAGGGCACCAGAAAACGGATACGAGACGACGCAGCTCTGTATTAGCTTGGAACCCAAGCACCTGAAGTGTGGTGCTTTGCAGAAACATATCTGCAGTATGGTACCAAAAATTTCACAAAACAGGCTATAGCACAGAAGTTCATCCAATGAAGCCCCAAGATACGTGCAAAACTTCAACCATTCCTCTCCTCCATCCACAATTACCTTAGGATAAGAGTTGTACACAGCATTCTAACGACCACGTTCTAACTGTCATGCAATAAAATGACAGTTAGGGGTGATCCAAGAAATAATACTAGCCCACAATGAGAAGTGAAAGCCAACCCCGCCAAACGGCTGAAACCGCTATCTGTCATCCCAGGGTGCTTATTGAAAAGTACGAGAATCTTAATGCTTGGGATGCCTGTAGGGTTGCAGGCAGAGCGACAAGCCAACAGCACGACAACAGCAGCGCTAACACTTACCACAAAACCAGCAATAAAGCATCAAACTGGCGTCAACAGGTAAAACCGCCTGCTGGGAAGGAACAGCGAATATTATCAATAGCTCATAGCACCTTCCCCACAAACGCACACACGTCCATGCCGGTATTTCTAAGCGTCCAGACGGCTTCAACGGTTTCGGCCTTAACCTCACAGACAGCGGATCTGGGCCATGCCACGGCCATCCAATCGCATGTAGTTTGCACACCCCCAGTGGCTAGTGTCGGCTGTCAGTAGACGGCCACACTCGAAATCAAGCCACGTAACACACTCTCGACCGTAAAGCCACTTGTCTTACCTTCGGCGAGCAGAGGCTGCCGAGGACGCGGTGCCTGGCCGGGAAGGACCCGCAGGCGTCGCCGGCGCCCTATGACTGCCCCCACCCGCGGCAGCATAATCGGCGAATGACGATGACGACCCCGGCCGCTGGATTCCGCTGGCTTGAGACCCGCCAGTAGGGGGCCAGTTAGGGGTCACCGCTCTCGCGGCGGATGCATCGGATCGAACACTGGCGCCTGTCCCAGGGCGGCTGGGCGTGGCAGACCCTGGCCGCCCCTTTGTGCCTCTCTGGGTGGAGGTGGAGGCGGAGGTGGAGGGCCGTGGCGGGAGGGAGCCCTCGAGCAGGTAGTCTGCGACAGTGCTCATCTCTCGCAGGCCTGTGGGGCCGGGAGCAGATTGAAGGGGGGGAGGAGAGGGGGACAAGAGCATTGCACGAAAGCAAGAAGAACCGCAAGTCCGTGAGCAAGTTTGCAAGCATCTCACGCAGGCCTCCTCCCTTCTCGGGAGAACGTGGAGCGACAAAGTCCCCTGAGCAAGCGTGAGCAAAGTCCCCTGAGCAAGCATCTCCCGCGGGCCTCTGGGGTGGGGAGCAGATTCAAGAGTCAGGAGAAAATAAAGAAGAGGGAAAGAGTCAAGAGAGGGCAAGGAGAAGGAAGGAGTCGAGGAGGACAACCCGTGGGAAACGAGACGGCACGGGTGGAGATTGAGTCAACACTAGGTAACTACACTAATCTGCCAGGGTGCTCATCTCTGTCAGGCCTGGGGGACAACGAGGCAGGCGTGGTGTTGTGGACATGGACAACCCGGGCGATGCATGCATGGAAGAACATCGGCGAGCCCATATGCGTTGTAAGCACATACCCATCGTAGACACACAAGCGTCAGTTAGATTCCATGCTTTGCTGCAACCGAAGTCATGAAAGCATTTAATGCTCATAAACATTATCCAATACTCTCAAGCAGCATCGCAAGCACACAAGCATCGCGTGCAAGAGAGCATGCAAGCACGCAAACAAGCAAGGACTCCGACAAGGGAGCATACGCGAACAAGCATATAGTCACTGTTGATGCGAGCAAGCCTGCCTGCATGCAAGCATGCAAACATCCAGCATCCAGCACACAGCACACAGCACACAGCACACAGCACACAGCACACAGCACACAGCACACAGCACACAGCACACAGCACACAGCACACAGCACACAGCACACAGCACACAGCACACAGCACACAGCACACAGCACACAGCACACAGCACACAGCACACAGCACACAGCACACAGCACACAGCACACAGCACACAGCATCCAGCATCCAGCATCCACAGCATTCACGGACACTGTTTCGGGTTTCGTGTTCATCACGAGGAGGAGCAGGTCACAGACACTGTTTCGGGTTTCGTGTTCATCACGAGGAGGAGCAGGTCACAGACACTGTTTCGGGTTTCGTGTTCATCACGAGGAGGAGCAGGTCACAGACACGGTTTCGGGTTTCGCGTTCATCACGAGGAGGAGCAGGTCACAGACACTGTTTCGGGTTTCGTGTTCATCACGAGGAGGAGCAGGTCACAGACACTGTTTCGGGTTTCGTGTTCATCACGAGGAGGAGCAGGTCACAGACACTGTTTCGGGTTTCGTGTTCATCACGAGGAGGAGCAGGTCACAGACACTGTTTCGGGTTTCGTGTTCATCACGAGGAGGAGCAGGTCACAGACACTGTTTCGGGTTTCGTGTTCATCACGAGGAGGAGCAGGTCACGGACACTGTTTCGGGTTTCGTGTTCATCACGAGGAGGAGCAGGTCACAGACACGAGCTATGAGGCTGAGGACCCGTGAACGCTTCTAGGTGGCCAGCATGCGAGCCTTGGAGGGAGCGTCGCACATGGTTGGATGCAGTGTGTGTGTGTGTGCACCTGGGATGACACGTGCCGGTGACAGTTGTCATCCTCCCGGCGTGCGTGATCGGGTGAAAACAAGGCGTAGCCGAAGGAACTGGTCGAGAAGCATTGGACATGATTGCTTTCGGAGGAAAACCCGGGAAAACGCGCGAAAACACATGTGCTTCCAGGGCAGTAGGCGCGTTATTCGCCCGCTTCTGGACACTCACCACCCTGGATGATGAACACGTTGTCTACCCCTTTCTCGAAGAATGCGTTTGCAGTCGGCTGGGCGCACATAGGAGCCGGGGCGAGACAGGCACCAGCATAGGGTCACTTCGATGTCATGGGCATTCACATGGGCATTCGCAAGGGCATTCGCATGGGCATTCGCATGGGCATTCGCATTAGCGTGGGCATGTGCTTGAGCTAAGGCATCATCCCTTCCAGTCCAGCGTGGGTCTGTTTCATGAAGCCAACATTTTCCTAATCGACCCCCCTTCAAAAAGGTTTGCCTTGCCAAGCACTAGCATACTGTACTAGACCCATCGGTCACTTTATTGGTCACCACAACGTGTGGGCGGTTGCCTTGCGAAGCACTAGTATACTGTACCAGACCCATTGGTCACTATATTGGTCACTACAACGTGTGGGCGGCTGCCTTGCCAAGCACTAGTATACTATACTAAACCCATTGGTCACTATACTGGTCACTACAACGTGCGGGCGGTTGCCTTGCGAAGCACTAGTATACTGTACCAGACCCATTGGTCACTATACTGGTCACTACAAGGTGTGGGCGGCTGCCTTGCCAAGCACTAGTATACTGTACTAAACCCATTGGTCACTATACTGGTCACTACAACGTGTGGGCGGTTGCCTTGCGAAGCACTAGTATACTGTACCAGACCCATTGGTCACTATACTGGTCACTACAACGTGTGGGCGATTGCCTTGCGAAGCCGTAGTATACTGTACTAAACCCATTGGTCACTATACTGGTCACTACAATGTGTGGGCGGTTGCCTTGCGAAGCACTAGTATACTGTACCAGACCAATTGGTCACTATACTGATCACTACAACGTGTGGGCGGTTGCCTTGCGAAGCACTAGTATACTGTACTAAACCCATTGGTCACTAAACTGGTCACTACAACGTGCGGGCGGTTGCCTTGCCAAGCCGTAGCATGCTCTGTTTCATGTCCATGGTCACATACACTGGGAAATGAATGCCCTGCACGGAGATGAGGCGTACCAGTTCCAGTTTGCGCTATCTCCTGAAACACCTACTAGAGCATGCCATGCAAGGGGAGACGGCGTGCCATGTCCAATAATCAACCACTACTTTGGAATATGAAATCTCAAATAGCAAGAATGTAGAAGGGGTCAGTACTAAAGAATAATGGGTCATTAGGTGATCATGGTGGTTTATTATTGCAGTGGTTTATTATTATGGTGTAATTATTATGGATGGCCGGCAGTTTGTGATACAGGGAGTAGAGGAAAGGGTGGAATAACAGTCGGATCGCGTCAGGTCCGTCATCCACAAGGCTTTACAACTATCCATGGCATATATGTGCACCGACAATGTAGTTAAAAAAAAGAATTAATTCACCATAATTAAATAAATTAGCTCGACAGCCGCTTATTAACAAGAGTGCCAAGCAGGGAGGACTACTGGTGACCCAAATCTTGTACTACTAGAACACACCACCTCATACATTACCTCATACCTATATTCTGCAACGCACCACCTTGATTAGGTATCTAGGTATATACGTAGGTATATGGGAATGTATATAGGTATATAGGTATATAGGTTTACAGGTATTAATTAATTAATAGACACGTGACTGCGTCACGTGAGCATAAGTCCTCAGTGGGATGGGAACATGGGATGGAATGGATGGTATAAGCTATACAAGGTACTATACAGGTATACATCGGCATATTGCCGCTCGCCAGCTGTCATTCTCCTCATGCCGACTGCCGTTCGCCCCGGGGATAGACGGACATCGAATCTCTCCAACCCCTTGCACCAGCAAACTCCAGGATCTGACGACTGTGACCATTTTATAGTTATACTACTCCTACACTACTACCGTTATTGTTACTGTGAAAAAAATTGGTAGGATGCTGGATTGGATGCTGTTATTATTACTGTATAGTAGTATAGTATTAGAGTAGCTCCATAGATAGTGTAGTAGTAGCTCCATTCATATTCATCATCCTGAACGATCGCCTGCGCTGGTTGTCCCCTTGGTATATACAGTATAGTATTAGAGTCTATGTGATCATACATCACTCTGCCCACTCACCACTGCAATCTTGGCTGGTCCTCATCATACATACTCTCAATATCAGATGCAGGATGATGATCTCCTCTAACTATTTGATATCCTCTAACGATTTGATGTCCTCTATCTACCACTTCTTTTCTCCCTATCAGTGCTATAATCACACACGTAGCGCTAGCAGTGCTGTTAATCTGCCACCCACCACCGCAACCTTCTCATCCTCGTCGTACAGAACGATGATGCGCTCTGGCTCCTTGTTTTTCTGCGCTCCGAATGCCAGACATAGATCGAGGTGGCAGGTGGAACGAGGCGTCAATCAGTTCTCCGAAGGTTCGGTTCGTCAATCAGTTCGGTTCGGTGTATTCCAACGCCAGTTATTGGACAGAGTTCATAGAAGGGTGTTCATATCCAGGTGGCCCTCCACCAAAGGATTAATAAATAAGGGTGACAAGAGCTCAAGGCAGGTGGTAGCATTACGAATGGCAGCCGCTTTAACCAAAATATATACTACTACAAGAAGCGGGAGACAGTGACAGAAGAGAGGGGGGGGGGGGGGGGGGGGGGGGGGGGGGGGAGAAGAAAAGGAGAGCCAAGTACAACCTCCAAGTAAAACAGCCATGATGTCCCAACCAACATTTCGATGACATCTCAAACCGTAACAAAGACTGGCTCACGAAAAAACGTCAAGAAACCGAAAAAGAAAGCATGACAGTCATAGTAAGTTAACTTGGAAATGTGCAGCGAAGAAGAGCGACAAAGGTAGGCGTAGCGCTAGTCCAAGTTGGAGGGTACGAGATGAAAGCCAGAAGGCACTGTGGAGAGACAAGAATAAGTTTGATGACATAAACGCTGGAAACAGCGTCGGAAAGTTGCATAGAGGGGAAGCATGGCGGACGAAGCAGGGGGGAAGTGATCCCAGCCCAGTCTACGCCAATACTTGCTGACAGGGCATCAGCCATGGTTTTCCCACCATTGACGTGTATCCCTCGACAGACCCCAGAATGCGCCCTCGACAGACAACTGCCTCAACTGCGCTTATGCATAACAACGTAAACCTGTACGTGTTTATTTGTATTCTACTTACTACTATGCTAATTATTTTATTTGTATATCTTTTCCCTTTCCCATCAACAAAGGCATTCAATGAGGGGTGATTGTCTTGCCCTCCCTCCAGGACAAGCTTTCCTCCAGGCCAAGATCTTGGAGGCCGAAATCCTTAACTGAAATGCCCGCTCGCAACAAAATATTAGATAATCTGACAATAATGAATCACTGAAGATAATATTATGACAATCATGGATCACTGCAGGAACCCATTCACATGCAGGCAGCCCTCTTCAAGATATATTTCTTTCTTTCTCGTCGAACTCCCAAGGCTATGCGCCTACAGGGTCAAGACACGGTACGCGCGGGCCAACTCAAGGCCCTTCACACTAGTACAATGCAGGTTTCATGAGGCTGTGACGTGCCCAATCATGCGCAGTCTCTCCCATCACCTACAACAATAGACTTGCTCTTACTAGACAGGGACCATAAACAGGGTTACTAGACGAGGAGATGTCTGTGCAGATGTTCACGCGGTAACGGCAGATGATGGAGGAAGCCACAGACAAAGAGTCCGGCGTGGGCCAACCACGCATTTCCTAGTTAACCTATGTTAAATTACTACAATAAGATAAGATAAAATTATGACTAGTCCTGAGGTGTATGTAGTTATGCTAACTATACTAGTCAAGGGTGTATAACTCTACGACTAGTAGAGTTAGCAAAATGATCACAGTACACTATACTATACTATACTATACTATACTATACTATACTATACTATACTATACTATACTATACTATACTATACTATACTATACTATACTATACTATACTATACTATACTATACTATACTATACTATACTATACTATACTATACTATACTATACTAATTAGCACGTAGACTACACCATACTGTAGGTATACTGTAGGTATTTGAATGCTATCATTTTGTATGATGTTACGTACAAATTCAAGGATCTCCCGTGTGAAGTAGTTGACCGACCGTCGGATCATGGCAGAAGGGTACGAGACAGCTGCAGTTAGGACAAGACCAGGGAGGAAACCAAAACAAGACAAGACAAACATAGGCAAGATGTGGAACATGACTACAGATAACAGACTTTGCCCCAGAATAGACACTCCAGATTAGTACTACGGAATACTTGATTCCCCCTCATCCGTGTTTACCTCATCCATCACAACTCATCCATCATTTCTCCTCCTTCCTTGCCCCCCCCCCTCCTCCCCCCCCCTCCCCCCCTTCCATCCCCCTTCCTCCCCCCCCCTTCTCCCCCCGTACCTGGCAGACATCGATCTCCTCCACCTTGTCCATCCTTCTCTCCCTCATTCCTCATCCGTCTTTTCCCTTTCTTTTTCGTCCTCCCTCCCTCCCTTCCCAAACCCCCTCTCTTCCCCTTCCCCCTTCTTTCCCCTCTTTCCTCACCTCCACGTCCTTGACACACCTCCATCTAATCCACGTTGTACATCCTTCTTTCCCTTTTGCATATATCGTCCATTGGGCCTCCTCCTTGCTTCCCCTAGCCTCTCCCTTCCCCTTTCCCTCCCTTCCCCTTCCCTCCTCCCTCCCTTCCCCTACCTCCTCCCCTTCTCCACCGCCCTCTTTCCCTTCCCCTTTTGTTCAACCCCCTCCCCTTCCCCCTTTGTTCACCCCCCTCCTTCCCTTCCCACTTTGTTCAACCCCCTCCTTTCCCTTTCCCCTTTGTTCAACCCCCCTACTCACCTCCCCGTACCCGGCAAACCTCCATCTCCTCCGCCTCCCGCACGTCCAGCAGCAACATCTCCAGTGCCTCTTCCTGGTACAGCTTGGCAAAGTCCTTGCAGCGCAACCGCCGGAAGTGCTCCTCGGTCCGGAAACGCATGTCTGCTTGCAAACAGCACCTCAAATATAAAAACACAACTTAGTAGAGACGGCCTTAGCGTAGTGATGAAGAGACATCGAGTACCATAGCCGGCTGGCACGCAGCCAGTACAAATCCAGCCAGTAAAAAAAGGCTTCGGGTCTAATCACGTCTAATCGGGTCTAATCGGGTCTAGTCGGGTCTAATGGGGTCTAATCGGGTCTAATCGGGTCTAATCGGGTCTAATCGGGTCTAATCGGGTCTAATCGGGTCTAATCGGGTCTGATCGGGTCTAATCGGGTCTAATCGGGTCTCATCGGGTCTAATGGGGTCTAATCGGGTCTAATCGGGTCTAACCGGGAAGATATCAGTGAGAACTAACCTATAGCCTGGTTGCATGCATAATCCGTTCAAACACAGGCTAGTGTGCGAAACCTTTTAATAGGGTTGATTAATTTAATTTTGTTGGGTTAATTTACACGTACACTGTTGAAAAACCTGTTAGCCCTCTCGAGCCTGCGAAAGAACAACAAGAAGAACAAAAAACAACTGCGGTGCGTGCGGGCAGTAAACACTTGCTACTAGGAAGTCACGGGTCGCCGATGGGTAGAGAGATCCCATGAACTGTCATAGTTTGCCTGCACGCAGCCAGCGTGGAAGCCAACATGGCACAAAAAAAAACAGAAACATTCATGGGAGACTGGTCTTAATGGGGCTCTCGCACGGGTGCCTGAATGAGACATCACCGCACAGGGTCACATCTCACAGGGACCACTCTTGTCAACACTCACAGGGGCTGGGTCCAGCGTACTGGCATCACGCACGAGCAGCAAGCACCGGGCTACAAGATGGTCTTAGCTGATATATGGCTTTAGACCAGGTGGTCTTGGCTGATTTGGTCTTAGCTGATATGGTCTTGGACGAGATGGTCTTAGCTTACTAAATGAGCTATCGATCGATTATAGAGGAGCTATCTATTCGATGACTATTTTCTATTAAATCCAACATGTTTTATCTTCCATCAAGGGCTAATGTTTGCCGTTAGGGTTTTGCGCTGTTAGTTTTTGTTGTCGTTGTCGTGCTTAAACTCCAATGACCCTCCAATGACCCCCCAATGACCCCCCAATGACCCCCCAATGACCCTCCAATGACCTACAATGCCCCTACAATTGCCCTAGAATGAACCTACAATGACCCCACAATGGTCCTACAATGACCCTACAATGACCCTTCAATGCTGCGCACTCAGCATCACATAGAAGCAGTCGCGGAGGACTGCGTAGCATTAAGGATATTGCCTAGAAGTCGCTCTGCTAGCGCCGTGTCCATGCCCGTCCTACAATCTTTGTGTAAAGTCCTCTCCTGTAAGCAAAATTCTGACACCATTATCTGCCAAGAGCTTCCGCAACCGGTTAATAATGACAGTAATGATGACTGGTTAATAGTAGTTTCCGCGACCGGTTAATGACGACAATAATGATAATGGGTTGAGAAGAATAGCTTCCGCAACTGCCTTCGCATGTGCCCAGGGATCCCTCTGGCCTGGCTAGCCGCCACATTATAACAGGGATGTTCGTGTCATTACTACAAGAACTGCCAGATTCTTACTGCCAAGGTCTATGATCATTTACCCAGGCGTGACTTGGCAACATACTGTAGTGATAGTCTTACTACTATAGTATTGTATATAGTAAACTAAAGTATTACTACTATAGTATTGCTACTATAAAAGTATGATACTACTACTATATTAGTAATAAGTAGTACTATGGACTCTATTCATTGGCATACTGACATGCATGATCAGTCATTCAGGCGTGACTCGTTGACATACCGTGGATTCTAAATATAGCATTATAAACGGTACTCGTGAACATGCAGACGTGCATACGGTGACTCACTCAGGCGCGACTCATCGACGTATTTGGCGAGCTTGATGGCGTTGAAGCCGCTGTTGCCGCAAGGAGAGGGGGGAGAGAGCATGGAGGGAGAGGAAGGAAGGAGAGGGAGGAGGGAGAGGGAGGAGGGAGGAGGGAGAGGGAGGAGGGAGAGGAAGGAGATAGAGGAGGGAGAGAAAGGAAGGGCAAAGGGGCCAAGAGAGAGAGAGAGAGAGAGAGAGAGAGAGAGAGAGAGAGAGAGAGAGAGAGAGAGAGAGAGAGAGAGAGAGAGAGAGAGAGAGAGAGAGAGAGAGAGAGAGAGAGAGAGAGAGAGAGAGAGAGAGAGAGAGAGAGAGAGAGAGAGAGAGAGAGAGAGAGAGAGAGAGAGAGAGAGAGAGAGAGAGAACACAGGGCCAGTGACGAACAAAAGGATGAAAGAATTAAAGGAAGCAAACTTGTCGGACAGGCCACGTATTTTTCACAGCACCACAAAGTGAGGAGTGAGGTCCAAGCAGGTTTGGTATGCCTGTGCAAGGGATTACAAGTACGGTTGCTCGCCGCATGGGGCGGCGACTAAGAAAGAATGAAAGAGGGTCCCTACAGCCACGGGACTTCGATAGGTTTGATCGACAGGTAGTAAGGGCGACAACAACAATTAAGAGGGTGGACAGGAAGTAAGGGCGACAACAACAATTAATAGGGTGAACAGGTAGTAAGGGCGACAGCAACACTTAATAGGGTGGACCGGTAGTAAGGGCGACAGCAACAATTAATAGGGTGGAAAGGTAGTAAGGGCGACAAGAAATAGGGTCGACATCAAACTGGCGAATGGTTGAAAGAATCACGATGATCGCCTTGGGGGAGCGAACAGCCGGCTCTAAAGAGAGACATTCTGGGGAACCACGCGCTGGGGGAGCAAGCATTTCCAAGACAAACGCTGCCAGAAGGACACGTGATTGAACACTTGGTTTCGCAGAGAAGCCTTGCTTCCCCCCCCCCCCCCCCTCCGGCCCTCCCCCCCCCTTCCGCCCCCCCCCCCCCCCCCCCCTCCCCCTCTGTGCACGGTCCAAAGAGCCACCGCGAGAGTAACCCCCCGGCCCACGTCATAAGGAAACACTACTAGACCACCCACCTGTCCACACGGGGCGCCACCCCCTTGTACTTGGGATTCTCAGGAGTCTTCACGTCGCGGACCTGGAGATAGTAATAACAACATGATGGGAATCAAACCCTTGTGAAAGCCATAGCAAGTCCCAGGGAGACCAGGAGGTAAAGCCCAGCCAGCCCAGGCATCCACCGACGCAGTGTGGACGTGATTCCAATCACATGGGCCCACGAGTGGTGAACAGAGTGTACTCAGTGTGCACTCAAGCGCAGGATGCATAACCTAGGATGCTCTGGAAGCGTGGAATAGCTGTTGTTTATGAAAAAGAAGCGTTATTAGACAACCTTATCAATCAAGAGCACCACTTTATTTTCTATTAACAGTGTACATGCTGTTTGGGTTTACACGGTAAAAATCTCGCTCTTTAAATGGGGGCATTGAGGCAAGCATGTAGATATTGCACACTGGTTCAGATTTGCTGGTTGAAGCGCAAGGGTGCTGCCACCACGATCAGATGCAAAGACACGCCATCTCATGTTGTGAACTAGGAGGACCGATAACGCTTACAAAGAGGCCTAGGTACAGAGTACGGCCAGGAACGCTGCGCGAAGAAAATGGGTTGTACGACGCGATTGGCGCGTGCCTGCGCTTCCCCGTTCTCTTGCCTTGCCCATACGGCTAGAATCTCGATTCCCAATAAAGTGTTTGTCCAAAAGGACAACGTCAGGGCCGAGCAAATCACGCAAGCTGGCTTTACTTCGGTCCTACTTCACTGCGTCGAGAGGCTCACCACTAAAACGGACGCCGAGTTTATATAGAAGAAACACCCGACATGCCATGGGCTCGCAGGCCGTTCAATCTGCACCCTTCAGGACTGACGTACTAGAAAAGGGGTAGTGAATACACTGAGGTATGCTGCACTTACAGGGCCGCCGATAGGCTTAAACATTCTTAGCTCGATGGGAGAATCCGGCGCCCAGCAGACCACGCAGACGATAGCCGAGGCTTGGCAAGTCAGCAAACTTTCGATTGCTTATTTGACTCTGATAATAGCCGGGTTATGCATGAGATGCATAGCAAGACATTCCATCTACGTGAAGTGCGCTAAATCACATATGCAGTAACAGATGTCGTCGGTAATTTCTCGTTGCAGAATTGCTTCCTCTGCCGTGTACGAAGATTTCCTAGCTGTGCATGTGCCTGCGCCCATCTCCATAGACCATATTTCCCATATCACGACCAAGGTAAGTCCCTGTAAGCGCTAAATGATGTCGCTGCACCAAAAAATGGTTGCTGTGATTGCGCTTACGTCTCATAATAGCGACGTGCATAACCTCTCTATCACCTCGATCAATAATAAAATATAATTACGGCATGTATCACGGCCGGTCCAGTGTCCACTGGCCCAAAACATGGTTTCCCGCCCATGCCCAGGCTGTTCCCGCCAGTATTCCTGGTAACTTTATAAAAGAAGGCGCGGCGCGGCGAGCTCGAAAATAAGCGCGAAATGAAGAGAAATCAATATGCCGAGTGTCGGCGCGTCGGCGCGTGGGCGCGTCGCAGTGGATCAATATCTCGATCCCTTCGCAACTTAAAAGTAAAAGCCGTGACATGGCCGTGAAGCCACGACTCACCTGTGACGACTTGAAGGGGCCGTCTACATAAGAGCCGCAGACTCGTCCTGCGGCCTGCCTGTCGGACAACCGACGCGTGATGGAGGCAGCCCAACCAGCACAATCTCTGCTGCGGAGTGCTGCCCATGTGCGGCGTGGGCCACAACAACACAACAACAACTGCCGGTTGTACGAATCTTGGATAATAGTAACGATGTTCCGTACAAATGCAATCGCCTCAGTATGAATCTATACTATCCAGGACACTTGTACACGCCCAAACTGGCCTCCGTCATGAGGCCGATTCTCCGTAACTCGCGACTCGAGCCAAGCGCTGACCTAGTTGCCCAAAATTATAACATGTGGCTGAGGTGGGCACCGGATCGTCCAGCGCATTCGCCCATTTCCGACTGAAGCATTAATTTTGCCCCTGGCGTAGTTACTAGACTAATAACGCGACATTGCTAGGCATGATCGGTTTTGGGTGCTATTCCTAAGGTTGCATGCAGTGCAGGGCTTGATGTCGATATGGCGACTGACAAAGTATGCTACACCACAAGCGTGCTCGCAATACCTGGATCGCGTTGACGAGAACAAGACTGGATGCTTCAGTTCATGGCCGACGCGGGCGTAGTCTGTCGGTCGCAACCCGTTATCGTGGGGATCTACGGCGGCCAAAACATGCGGTGTATGGTGAATGCCTTAATTCTTAGATATGCCCAACCCTTCTTCCGCCTACCCTCGAAACCCTAACCAGCAGGAGTTGACGTTGTTGCTCTCGGGCGACGACATGGATAACGTCGAGGCTGGGAAAACAGGTAGCTCTGGTGCGGGCACCCATTTCTCCATGCCGGGCGCCATCCCTGAGTCAAACCTTGGCAGCGCGGGTGCACAGGTCCATCAAGAAGCAGAAGGCCGCATCGACGGGAAAGACGACAACACCGACGACGGCGGAAACCAGAGCGACACGAGCGACGACAGCGAGCCTAAGCAGCCTTACTACGTATCACGGTACAAGGGGATTGATCTCACCTCCGGTCCAAGCGGATCCAACAACACGCCCAAGGGGGTGTACCGCAGAAGCGACCCGTTTCGGCCCAAAAAGTCCACGATGGCGTCGAGCAGCCTCGCCCCGCCGCGCAAGACCAGCGGGAACCTAGGGGAGCCCCCGGACCCTCCCCCCCTACGCAATAGCGGCGGGCTGGGTCTCCCGCCTTCAAATCTATCCACGTCTTCCACTGCGGCCCCCATGGCCTCCTTTCCCTCCGCCACACCGCGTGTTGGCACGGTGACACACGGGTCAATCCCACCAAGCGTCGCCGAGCCGGCCCCAGGTGCGCACGTGAACATCAACGTGCCGTCCGAGGCGGAACGCAACTTCCTCAAGAGCCTGTGGGGACAGATGGCCAACGTCGCCCGCGAGAAGACGCCGCCCGAGCAGCGCGTTATCGGCTATTTCGGAAAGGCTCGCGCCACAAAAGCGCCCTCCCGCCGGCTCGTCTCTTACAACCGGTCTCCGACACGCGGCCGGCAGGCCGCGTTCCAGGCAGAATTCCATACCTCTGGCTCCTCCTCATCCGAGTCCGACTCTGCCGAGATCCTATCGCCGGTCACGCCAGCCAGCCTGGGTACCAAGTCGTCGCGAAGATCTCTCACGATGAGGCCGTCCAGGAGGGCGTCCCTGGGGGGAGAGAGGCGGCAGCGCACGTTCACACCCACGCGCACGCCCACGTGCACACTGTCGGGTCAGCAGGAAGGTGGTGGGGGGGGGGGGGGGGGGGAATAATGACACGCAGCCGTTGCTACTGGTGGACATCGCAGGGGGGGATAAGGACTCTGTCCAGGGCGGGGAGGTGAAGGTGTTTCCGGAGAAGCCGGCGGCGGCGAATGGGGTCCTGATGAGCCACCCAGAGAAGCCGGCAGCCGTACGTGCACGCGTGGGGGGGTTGGGTGGGGTGGGGATGTGTATTCGTTCATGAGTGTTCAGTGTTCGTTACTTAATTGATAGTGTTGCTGAGCCGCCAAGAGAAGCCAGCAGTGGCACGTGCGCACACAGGGGGACGGGGGGGGGAATGTGTCGTTCATGAATGTTTTTTAGTAATTATGGATTTGCTATAGATTAGCAAGAGGAACTGGCAGTGGCACGCGTGCGGGGGAATGCGTGTCGTTATTACCACCCGGGTAGTACAGTCATTCACACCCTAAGTTGGGTTGGCTTTAGTTGGGTTCACGCCTTACGTTGGGTCCCATAGGATTTTGGCATTCTAGGTTCAAAGTAGTTGAGATTAGTATGTTTTAGTATCTTTAGTTCAAATTATTACAATTTAGTAGAGTTATTCGCGCCTTCTGTCGGGTTGACCCCTCGAAAACCTCGAACCCAACTTAAGGCGTAAATGACTGTACCATGGGTAAGGTGGTCTCTTTACAGCAGTGTGAGAAGCCAGCAGCGGTACGGGCACAGGGCACGCAACTTCTAGATACATCCTGGGCAGCGTTGGAGGGTACAATGACTTCTTGACAGCATTGGGGGGTAAAATGACTTCTTGGCAGCATGGGGGGGTAAAATGACTTCTTGGCAGCATGGGGGGGTAAAATGACTTCTTGGCAGCATTGGGGGGGTAAAATGACTTCTTGGCAGCATGGGGGGTAAAATGACTTCTTGGCAGCATGGGGGGGTAAAATGACTTCTTGGCAGCATGGGGGGGTAAAATGACTTCTTGGCAGCATGGGGGGTAAAATGACTTCTTGGCAGCATGGGGGGGTAAAATGACTTCTTGGCAGCATGGGGGGGTAAAATGACTTCTTGGCAGCATGGGGGGTAAAATGACTTCTTGGCAGCATGGGGGGGTAAAATGACTTCTTGGCAGCATGGGGGGGTAAAATGACTTCTTGGCAGCATGGGGGGTAAAATGATTTCTTGGCAGCATTGGGGGTAAAATGACTTCTTGGCAGCATTGGGGGGTTAAAATGACTTCTTGGCAGCATGGGGGGTAAAATGACTTCTTGGCAGCATTGGGGGGTAAAATGACTTCTTGGCAGCATGGGGGGGTAAAATGACTTCTTGGCAGCATGGGGGGGTAAAATGACTTCTTGGCAGCATGGGGGGGTAAAATGACTTCTTGGCAGCATGGGGGGGTAAAATGACTTCTTGGCAGCATGGGGGGTACAATGACTTCTTGGCAGCATGGGGGGTAAAATGACTTCTTGGCAGCATGGGGGGTAAAATGACTTCTTGGCAGCATGGGGGGGTAAAATGACTTCTTGGCAGCATGGGGGGTAAAATGACTTCTTGGCAGCATTGGGGGGGTAAAATGACTTCTTGGCAGCATTGGGGGGTAAAATGACTTCTTGGCAGCATGGGGGGGTAAAATGACTTCTTGGCAGCATGGGGGGGTAAAATGACTTCTTGGCAGCATGGGCGGGTAAAACGTTTCTCTTGCAGTGGTCCAAGGATCTCGCGGCGGACGTGGGTTGGGGGTCATGTCCTCCGTACTCTGTCCCGCGTGGTTGTTCAGTCGGGGTAGTGTGGTAAGAGAAGCCAGCGGTGGCGCGTGGGTGGGGGATGGGTGCCCTTGAAGCTACCCTATGTATATCTTGATTAGTATCAGCGTATATGTAATCGTATATCTTGATTAGTATCAGCGTATATGTAATCGTATATCTTGATTAGTATCAGCGTATATATAGTCGCATATCTTGATTAGTATCCCCGTGTTTGTACCAGCTAGTATTAGCGGCCGGTGGGGGGGGGAAATAGGTGACTTAATACTACCTTGTTTTATCACGGATGGTACTGCTATGGTCGTAGTACTACCTTGCTTTATCACGGATGGTACTGCTATGGTCGTAGTACTACCTTGTTTTATCACGGATGGTACTGCTATGGTCGTAGTACTACCTTGTCTTATCACGGATGGTACAGCTATGGTCGCAGTACTACCTTGTTTTATCACGGATGGTACTGCTATGGTCGTAGTACTACCTTGTTTTATCACGAATGGTACAGCTATGGTCGCAGTACTTCCTTGTTTTATCACGAATAGTACTGCTATGGTCGTAGTACTACCTTGTTTTATGACGGATGGTACTGCTATGGTCGCAGTACTACCTTGTCTTATCACGGATGGTACAGCTGTGGTCGCAGTACTACCTTGTCTTATCACGGATGGTTCTGCTATGGTCTTTTCCCAGCAGCATAAGAAGCCTGTGGCGGCATGAGGAGGGGGACTGGGTGCCTTGCTACTACCACTAATACTAACTACTAAATAATGGCCACCAGGAACGATGTGGTTTATTGGTAAGACATGGGTACTAGAACCCTGTAGCAGTGCTGCTTCCAATCCGGGTGGCCTTCGGGGAACACATTTTTTTTGTATATTTTCTTTCCTCGTGTTGTCTAAGAATAGCACGGCATCTCTGGGCGTTGGCAGCTAAAGGTCCATACTCAACACACACCAGGTTGCGATGTACCAAGCAGGCTAAGTAACCGCCTCTAGCAAGAATCGTTGATTTTTCCCTAATCATCACTGTGAAATTTTCCATGTCGACATTCTTGAGTATGTTTCTTGTGACGAGTTATCCAAGCAGGGGTGTCAATTATAAACTTGGGCGTGTGTTTTTACAGTAATGATGGTAACATTACCCTTTAATCTCCCTAGCACTATTCCCACCGGCGGGCGAGAAGGGCTCCCCACTTGGCTGAGCGCTCGCTAACCAAATTTCAATATAGCAAATCCACACAAAACACCCGTGATTAGAATACTTAACCTGCCGCTGGGCAAGCACGGCTCTACGGTGGGCTGAGCGCTGACCGGCAGTAAGAAACACTCACACACTCACAGTCGCACTCACACATGCATGGCCGAATCATCTGTGCCCGACTATTACAGCCACTGGGCAAGGAAGGCTCTGCGGTGGACTCTGGGGTGAAGTCTGCCTCGGTACCGGCGCCAGCAACCACAAAGACCAAGAGCTCTCGCTCCGTCAAGAGCCAGAAGCACGCGAGCAAGCTGCTGACAAAGAAGTTGGAGGAGCCGTCGGATTGGGACGACGGGCTGATCTACGGTTACCGCCTCAATGGCAACGGGGGGGCGACCAAGATCTCGCTGGCGGACTGGATCACGAACCCCGGTATGCCCGAATAGGTGTCTGAGATGATGGAGGTTTGTGTCCCATCTATTGTATGTGTTGCATAAGGACGCTTGCCGACTGGATCACGAACCCTGGCACACCGTTTTGCTCAATTGTGAAACGAAGGATGTTCATGTCCCATATGCGCTGTGTGTGAATCGAATGCTTATAGAATGCTTGTAGACATGTTGCCTGACCGGATTACCACCCCTGGCACGCTCATGGGCCCGTAGGTCTATGAGGATTTATCGTGAGCACAGCCTATTTGCTTATATCAGAGCTCAGCACGTCTACTTTCCTATATTCTTATATGTGTCTTATGCCTTGTCGTGCAGCATGCCATTTCGTGATGCCTTGTGCCTTGTCTCACGCTTTTTCACATGTTTTGTATCACGCTTTTTCACATTTTTGTCTCACGCTTTTTCATATGTTTTGTCTCACGCCGTGCTTTCTATACCTTGTCTCACGCCTTTTCAAATGTTTTGTCTCACGCCGCGCTTTCTGTGCCTTGTCTCACGCCTTTTCAAATGTTTTGTCTCACGCCGTGCTTTCTATGCCTTGTCTCACGCCTTGCTTTATGTAACGCCTTTGCACTGTGCGCTGTCTCGGTGCGTCTCCCCCCCCTCTTCCCCCTGGCAGGGACCCCCGAGGAGCCGGTCTGGATCCACCTGAACGGCATGTGTGCGGGCGCGCACAAGTGGCTGTGGGAGGAGAGCGGGCTGGAACGGCTGGTGGTGCGTGGCGTGCGCTGTGGCATGGGGGATTGGGGGCGGTTGGGCCGGGTGGGGGCGGTGGGAGGAGAGCGGGCTGGAGTTTTGGGTTGTCCAGTGGCCTGAAGGACAGAAGCTATCTTTGATAAGGGCTCACTGGAGCAGCACGCGGACGCGGCACGGCAGGGCAGGGCAGGGCAGGGCAGGGCAGGGCAGGGCAGGGCAGGGCAGGGCAGGGCAGGGCAGGGCAGGGCAGGGCAGGGCAGGGCAGGGCAGGGCAGGGCAGGGCAGGGCAGGGCAGGGCAGGGCAGGGCAGGGCAGGGCAGGGCAGGGCAGGGCAGGGCAGGGCAGGGCAGGGCAGGGCAGGGCAGGGCAGGGCAGGGCAGGGCAGGGCACGGCACGGCACGGCACGGCACGGCACGGCACGGCACGGCACGGCACGGCACGGCACGGCACGGCACGGCACGGCACGGCACGGCACGGCACGGCACGGCACGGCACGGCACGGCACGGCACGGCACGGCACGGCACGGCACGGCACGGCACGGCACGGCATGGCATGGCATGGCATGGCATGGCATGGCATGGCATGGCATGGCATGGCATGGCATGGCATGGCATGGCATGGCATGACAATGAATAGGGAATGTTGCCATAGTGCTATTTTAATAATCATTGGGCTGACTGGTGGGCAGAAAGGGCATCCGTAGGTTCTCTTCTTTCTAGTGTTTGGATTGGTTATGATCCGTGGCATTTGAGAGCGGAGCATGTGGTTTCTTCTCTGCCGTTATCAAGTTATTTGGCTCCTGATGGTACACCAAAGAAGGAGATTTTGTCATTGGATTCTTTTTCCCCCCCTTCACACATTCCAAGCAATAATTTTAGGACACTCCTGCGCTGTCACCCGTTTTTTTAATGAAACCAAGCATCTCACATCCACGCCTGAATGGTCGTGCACCCTAGTACACCGCGCACTGTGCACTGGCCCCCCTGCCCCCCCCCCCCCTATGGCCGCCTCCTGCCCAGGTCTCAATATGCTTGAGCTCACAATTCACCAACGCCCACAGCAATACCCACTCCTTTGCCCAGGTTCATAGCTAATGCATGCAAAATAGTGCCAGTGGGCACTATTTCAACCTTCCCCTTGCCCAGGTGCATATCTAATGCACACGATATAACCCATGGAGGCTTGCACACAATATGCCCCCCCCCCCCCGACTCCCTCCCCCCCATGCCAGGTGGAGGCCCTCACGGCGGACGACGCGCGGCCCCGCTCGTCCTCGTTCAACTTTGGCACGCTCTTTGTCATCCGCGCGGTCAACACGGGCGGCACGCCCGAGGACATGGTCTCCGTGAGGCTCTTCCTGCAGGTGGGTGGCGGCTCTTCCTGCTGGTGGGGGCTCACACCATGATGGCGCCACACCCTTGTGCGTCCCCCTGTGTGCTCATGCTCCCAGGGCACACATTCATAGTCTCCGCATTCCTAGTCTCCATGCGATCCCTCCTGCAGGTGGGAGGGGGGACGCTTTCACACAGCCAACTTTTGCTTCAACACAGCCAACTCTTGTTACAACGTGGCCAAGTTTTGTTTCAACGTGGCCAACTTTTCTCTCTATGGCCAACTTGTGCTTCAATACGGCCAACTTTTTCCTCGACATGTTTAAGTTTTGTTCTCTATGCCCAAGGTCCTTTCACCATCGGTCATATGATGGGTAGTCATCTGTCCTGTTGTGATGCTTGCCCAACTACTCTTTGGCCCTTCCCTCCCTCACCACTTTGGTCCCTCACCCCTTCGACAGCCCTTTGCTCCCCCTTTGCCTCCTCGCCCCTTCGACAGCCCTTTGCTCCCCTTTGCTTCCTCACCCCTTCGACGCCCCTTTCTCCCTTGGCTTCCTCGCCCTTTTGGTTCCTGTGACGCCGGAGCGCGTCGCGGATGCTGGCATCCGGCACAAGCAGTGTAGTTACGAGTGCCCCGCTCGTCCTGCAATGCCTGCCATCCTGCACTCAACCCCTCCTGTCGCTGTAGCATGTGGGAGGGGTGACGTAAGGACGCTGGCACCTGGCACCCGGCACTACCTGTCTGTAGTTGCGCTGGCCGTGATCTCCCTCCACCTCTTGCTCCTCGCCCCTGCTCCTCTTCCCTCTCCCCCCTCTTCTTGATGTTTTTCTGTAGCAGAGGGGCGCCAACATTTTCACAATTAACCCCCTGGTCATGACTGGCCCCATTTTTCTGGTCACTGCACGAGCCTCGGGTGCTTGCAGCCAAAACAGCTTATCACAAAACCCACAAGACCGCTGGGCACAAAAAAAAAAAAAAAAAAAAAAAAAAAAAAACATTTACTGCTCTGATCTCGCCCCTTTGTGCTGAACCCGCGGTCTCAGTCACGATGCCCATTGTGGGCGCTGACGGCCGGAGCCTCTGGTCAAATCAACTGGTCACTGTAACCCATATTGAGCCCATTCTCTTGGTCACTATACGCGTGTGCTGGCGCCCACAGCCGGAGCTGCTGGTCACTGTACGGCGGCGCATGCTGGCTGCGGAGGAGGACGTGATGGAGCCGCTAATGAGGGGGCGCGGGCCACGCACAGGTAAGCGCATATATGGCTTCACATATGCAACCGGTTGCCAGCATGGGCTTTTGCGTCCATGTGGGTGGATGGGAATGGCCGTCGGCCGAGTTTAGGGCCCTATACACAGCCAAGAGGCATGCGTACGTGAGGATGCATTCATTCACCTTCAGCTAGGCGGC
>RPFO01001363.1:0-60000 GCA_009746045.1 Mesostigma viride | reverse complement strand
CGGTCATCCTACTGCTTCGAAATGCGATATCTGCTTTAGTACATACTACATACAAAGTAGTAATAATACTACATACATTGTAGTAATAGTACTACATACATAGTAGTAGAATGATTCTACATACATAGTAGTGATAATACTACATACATAGTAGTATAATAATACTCCATACATAGCAGTAATAATACTACATACATAGTAGTATAATAATACTACATACATAGCAGTATAATAATAGTGTCACTATATACTACTATTTAGTATGCAGCACCTATTATAATGACGTATTGTAGCATAATAACACTATCTACAGTCACTCTATATATGGAGACAGGCAAGCTGTGCCTGTCTCCATAGGTCTGCCCCATGACATGATGATGAGGTTTCATCCTTTGATGCCTCTTAGCCCGCTCACTCTGCTCCCTGACACCTCGCCCCCTCCCCATTCCCTTGATGCCACACCCCCCATTTCCATTCTTGGCAATGCATCCCCAAGACTGCCCCGCCCTTAGCCTCAAATGCATCCCCAACTGCACAACCCCCCTGAGCCTCAAATGAATCCCCAGCTCCACCCCCCCCCCCCTTAGCTTCAAACGCATCCCCAACGGCACCCCCCCCCCTAGCCCCCAATGCGTCCCCAATGCAAACCCCCCCCTTAGCCCCGACACGAGGCCATGGCCCCTTTCCATTCCCTGATGTGTAACCCTCATTTCTTTGCCGTTGTTCCCCCAACCCCCTTCTCCCACGCCGCCCCCCACAGCCCTAACGCGACGCGGATGTAGTTCTTAGAAAATACTTCGCAAATTGGAAAACTGTGGGTATAAATTTTGGGGTGTGTCATTGCGCCATACAATACAGCTAATGTCTGTATGGTGGATACCTGTGATCAGACGGCTTCATTCCTTGACAGTTGCCGCCGTGTCCACCCCGACGCAATCGTATTCGCCTGTTTTCCCTTTCCCCCTGTTTTTTTCTCTCAACCCCCCACCCCCCACCCCAGCCACAACGCGACGCGCTCGTGGACCTGCTGGTGGAGGACAGCGAGGCGCCCGAGTGGCACGAGTGGCACCGGCAGCGGCTGCGGGAGGTTGCTAATTCTACCACGCGCATGATGGAAGACCTTGCGGTGGTGTGGGAGAGGAGCAACGTGCTGCATGTGAGTCCCGCCGTTGGATCTCACGGTTCGCGAAATCGACGGTTGTGCTTGCAGGTTCTTTCGATTCGCGTGCTTGTCAATGTCTGGCTCATGACAAATTGTTACAGGAATGCATCCCAGGTGGTGTAAAACTGGATGTTGTGTTGAGTTTCTCAGGGAGATTGAAATATTCTTTTGTAATCATGTTGTAGGTGTTAACATGTTTGTCCCACTGCCTGCATGCACCTGTCTGGCTGCATGCAGTCTGACTGCCGCATGGAAGGTGTCTCTCTTGTTTGATCTCTCTTGTTTGGTCACATTGTGCAAGGCACCGGGGCTCCCAGAAGGTGCATTCCTGTATGAGGACCACCCACTGGGTGTGTCTTGGAGTTCCACGTTCATGTCTGCGAGGATCGCGTATGGCGAATCAGGGCAGGAACATCGCGCTGCATGTAGATGAGCATGAGTATAGTGAGGGGCTGTCATGAAGAAAGATACCCATGGCCGTAATGAACACCACCTTGTTCGGATCCTGACCTGAACCCAGGCACCATGGTCGAGAGACCTGAACCCAGGCACCATGGTCTAGACTCTAGTGAGGCGCCGGAGGAATTATAACCTCCAATTGTTATTTTCAAAAAATTTTAGTTGGCGTTGTTTTGTCGCAGTCATCGCGCGGGGCAAGGACCCATGACTCGGGGCGCGGTTCCCGCAACCATTTAACTAGAAGCTAGATTGCTAGATCCATCCCATCCCATCCCATCCCATCCCATCCCATCCCATCCCATCCCATCCCATCCCATCCCATCCCATCCCATCCCATCCCATCCCATCCCATCCCATCCCATCCCATCCCATCCCATCCCATCCCATCCCATCCCATCCCATCCCATCCCATCCCATCCCATCCCATCCCATCCCATCCCATCCCATCCCATCCCATCCCATCCCATCCCATCCCATCCCATCCCATCCCATCCCATCCCATCCCATCCCATCCCATCCCATCCCATCCCATCCCATCCCATCCCATCCCATCCCATCCCATCCCATCCCATCCCATCCCATCCCATCCCATCCCATCCCATCCCATCCCATCCCATCCCATCCCATCCCATCCCATCCCATCCCATCCCATCCCATCCCATCCCATCCCATCCCATCCCATCCCATCCCATCCCATCCCATCCCATCCCATCCCATCCCATCCCATCCCATCCCATCCCATCCCATCCCATCCCATCCCATCCCATCCCATCCCATCCCATCCCATCCCATCCCATCCCATCCCATCCCATCCCATCCCATCCCATCCCATCCCATCCCATCCCATCCCATCCCATCCCATCCCATCCCATCCCATCCCATCCCATCCCATCCCATCCCATCCCATCCCATCCCATCCCATCCCATCCCATCCCATCCCATCCCATCCCATCCCATCCCATCCCATCCCATCCCATCCCATCCCATCCCATCCCATCCCATCCCATCCCATCCCATCCCATCCCATCCCATCCCATCCCATCCCATCCCATCCCATCCCATCCCATCCCATCCCATCCCATCCCATCCCATCCCATCCCATCCCATCCCATCCCATCCCATCCCATCCCATCCCATCCCATCCCATCCCATCCCATCCCATCCCATCCCATCCCATCCCATCCCATCCCATCCCATCCCATCCCATCCCATCCCATCCCATCCCATCCCATCCCATCCCATCCCATCCCATCCCATCCCATCCCATCCCATCCCATCCCATCCCATCCCATCCCATCCCATCCCATCCCATCCCATCCCATCCCATCCCATCCCATCCCATCCCATCCCATCCCATCCCATCCCATCCCATCCCATCCCATCCCATCCCATCCCATCCCATCCCATCCCATCCCATCCCATCCCATCCCATCCCATCCCATCCCATCCCATCCCATCCCATCCCATCCCATCCCATCCCATCCCATCCCATCCCATCCCATCCCATCCCATCCCATCCCATCCCATCCCATCCCATCCCATCCCATCCCATCCCATCCCATCCCATCCCATCCCATCCCATCCCATCCCATCCCATCCCATCCCATCCCATCCCATCCCATCCCATCCCATCCCATCCCATCCCATCCCATCCCATCCCATCCCATCCCATCCCATCCCATCCCATCCCATCCCATCCCATCCCATCCCATCCCATCCCATCCCATCCCATCCCATCCCATCCCATCCCATCCCATCCCATCCCATCCCATCCCATCCCATCCCATCCCATCCCATCCCATCCCATCCCATCCCATCCCATCCCATCCCATCCCATCCCATCCCATCCCATCCCATCCCATCCCATCCCATCCCATCCCATCCCATCCCATCCCATCCCATCCCATCCCATCCCATCCCATCCCATCCCATCCCATCCCATCCCATCCCATCCCATCCCATCCCATCCCATCCCATCCCATCCCATCCCATCCCATCCCATCCCATCCCATCCCATCCCATCCCATCCCATCCCATCCCATCCCATCCCATCCCATCCCATCCCATCCCATCCCATCCCATCCCATCCCATCCCATCCCATCCCATCCCATCCCATCCCATCCCATCCCATCCCATCCCATCCCATCCCATCCCATCCCATCCCATCCCATCCCATCCCATCCCATCCCATCCCATCCCATCCCATCCCATCCCATCCCATCCCATCCCATCCCATCCCATCCCATCCCATCCCATCCCATCCCATCCCATCCCATCCCATCCCATCCCATCCCATCCCATCCCATCCCATCCCATCCCATCCCATCCCATCCCATCCCATCCCATCCCATCCCATCCCATCCCATCCCATCCCATCCCATCCCATCCCATCCCATCCCATCCCATCCCATCCCATCCCATCCCATCCCATCCCATCCCATCCCATCCCATCCCATCCCATCCCATCCCATCCCATCCCATCCCATCCCATCCCATCCCATCCCATCCCATCCCATCCCATCCCATCCCATCCCATCCCATCCCATCCCATCCCATCCCATCCCATCCCATCCCATCCCATCCCATCCCATCCCATCCCATCCCATCCCATCCCATCCCATCCCATCCCATCCCATCCCATCCCATCCCATCCCATCCCATCCCATCCCATCCCATCCCATCCCATCCCATCCCATCCCATCCCATCCCACACTGAGAACTTGTGCTCACAAGACGCAGTCTACGTTTGACTTCAAACGAGGACCCGTGCTTTTGCTCGGAACCTTCACCTTAGCGCTCCCTATCCTTTGCGCACGCTCCAACAAATTTCTTCCCCTAGAGCGCCGCAAGCTTTCCCCCTGCTGCCGACACTGGCGTCACTGACTGGGCCAACTGATGGCATCCCTCTGGGACCCATGCCCCTGGGCAAAAATGGTATCCCTGCGTCCCCGTGCCGTTGTCGTACAGGAAGAGATGAAGGGTTTGGCGGCCGAGCGCCAGGGCAAGCGCCTCTACATCATGACCATGATGACGGCCGTGTTCCTGCCGCTGACGTTTGTCACGGGGCTGCTTGGGATCAATGTGGGGGGGATCCCCTTCCGCGGTGGCCCGACCGAGAACAACGAGGGCTTCTGGGTCGTCGTGTGCGTGTGTGGTTGCATCGTCGTTTTGGAGGTTATCTTGATGAAGGCCCTCGGCTGGATGCAGTCGGGTTGACGCAATTAGGGTGCAAGATTACCCGTGGTGCAAGATCACCCGCGGCTGTGATGCATAGGGTGCAAACGGAAGGGTGACTTCCTGAACATGTCCAGCTGGCTGCCGTCGGGATGATCTCATTCAAGTCCCCATCAACGCTCTCTCTTAGCAGGTGCCAAGTCATTATTATTTTTAACTTATTGTGACTGGATGGCTGCAGTCGGGACTAAGGGTCTGCCAGTCATCGATTGCATCGCTAGGCGACCACTCCCCTTTTATGGGTCAGTGCCTGCTACAACAGAAGTTGCGTCACTTGTATGACCAGTTGGCCCCAATTCAGGGGGATGGGATCGTGGTGGCGTGGCCGCCGCTCTGATCTCTTCTTCCTGTTATGTTTATTATTTATAGCTATGTCACTTATGACCCGGTATGGCAGGTTAGGTGTAGGGCTGTCTTATAACATGGTTGTATAACGATGTTGGACAGATGATGTTGGTCTTGATGAATCTGTCAGTTTACAGCCTCCTACCCCGACAGCGGTTGCAGGTGCTAATTTGCCGAGGTAAGTAAGTAAGTAAGTACTTGCGTGTCATGTGCTTAGGCATGCCACGGAGTACTATGCTAATCTCATTAGAAAAAATAGTTTCACGAAAGTTACAAATAGCGTCTGCATCCTGCCCCAACCATATTGTTGTCTCCTTGATATAGTCACTAGAGAGGGATATAATCCTCATCCGAGCTGTCCTCTATCGGAAAATAATGTGCCGAGGATGCATGACGGACGCCCTGCCTGCTTGACTTCCTAGCCAGATGTGTCAGGATGTATTATGCATGTTTGCCTTTTCAATAATTATAATTTAGTAATTAATTGATTTACACATGGACTGCGTCACGTGAGCATAAGTCCTCAGTGGGATGGAATGGTTCAATTAATTTTAAGTAATTAATTTACACATGACTGCGTCACGTGAGCGTAAGTCCTCAGTGGATCGATGTGAATGGGATGGAATGGATGTAAGTAAGTACTTGCATGCCCCTCAGAAAAGGTGCTTGTCGCAGACGGCAGCCCTAGTCTATCATGCGGGCGCACAGTACAGATAGCCCCCAAAGCCCTGCACCCCCGATCAAGCAATTGTGTCACATGTCCGGGTGGCGCCGCCTCGATGCGGCGCGCTCGCAAGTTTGCCAGTGGGTTGCAACGGCCTCAAGGGGACCCTGCCATAGGAGGAGGTGTCTAGCTGGTGGGCCTGTCCTAAGCCCGCCCGCAGGGCCCACATCGGTATTCACCTGGTCTCAAGATGGCCGGCAAATAGGAGGCGGCAGTTTCGGATTATATGGGTGACAAAAGGGAGCTCGCAGTAGACGGAGCTCGGCCCAGGTGCGGCGGCTCTTGGTATAGCGGACGCCGAGGATGCATGTGACGGAGCATGCGAGTGACCCCTGACCTGGCGGTGCGTGAGCTTCTGCTGGCGTTCTGCAACCGTGTCCTACTCTCTGATGACGTCCTCCGCAGGCCTGCTAAGTGGCAGACGGCCATCCGAGTCATGCTGTAAAAGAAGGGCGGTGGGCGAAGTATTCGCGTACGTGGAGGGACTGTCCTCCTGCTCCTTTGTTGCCTGCCGGATGGCCGAGTGGCCAGCACTCCTCCTTGCTCAAGGTGTGCGTAGCGGGCGGGGTCGCGGTTGTCGCAGAGGGCATGCCGGCCGGTGCCTGGATGACGCCGGCCGGGGACCCGGTGGCAGGCCAGTGGACGCCGGGTCGCCGGCCAGTGGGCAGCCGATTCCCCGCCGCAGGCAGTTTGCCAGCTATAGGTGCCGCAGGGCGGAGGCCGGGCCGACAGCGGCCAATGACCAGCCGGGCGTCAGGGCTGTCCGTGATGTCCAGCTCAGTCGTCGACGAATGGCGGTCGACCTCCACGGCTTGCTTGTGGGCGTTTTTCGGGGAAGTCCTCCTGAGAGCTTTAATTGTCAGTCATTTCTCAAGCGCAGCTGCAGTTTCCGCAAATCAGGTCCGGTGCCACGTGCTTAAGAAAGTGCGAGCTCGAGGGGCCATCGCAGGCGGATATGCGTGCGGTTACGATGCGATGGTCAGAGCGCACAAGGGGGATCGCGTGCAAGCGGGTAGCGAGTATACAGATCCTTGGTGACGCTTGGCAAAATTGTCGAGACAGCGTTCAGTGCCAGTTAGGGCAAGGTGAGATGTGTGTGACCAGGGCATCATGATAGCTATGCGGAAAGCGGGTGTTGGCAGGTACCTTGGAAATCGCATGTCGTAAGCAAATCAGCAAAAAGTGCAGTGCTGCCATTGATTGGAGTCCGTACCGTCGGGGGCGTGCTGTTATCCTCCAGTACCTTGTTGTGGAAGCGCTGCGTTGGCGACTTGGCGTCCAGTAGCCGAGCGAGGTAGTTGCGACCTGGGGTGCCGTTCGCCAGTCTCTCCAGCTCAGCAAAGAAGTCCTTGAGATCTTGTTCAGGGTCAGGCTGGATTGAGTGCGGTGCGTAACCGACGCGAGCGGCCCACCGTCAGGGCGTAGGTAACAAGTAAGTAAGTACTTGCGTGTCATGCGCATGGGCATGCCACGGAGTACTATGGTAATCTCATTAGAAATTTAATTACACGAAAGTTACCAATATCGTCTGCATCATGCCCCAACCATATGTAGTCACTCCGGCTTTTTGCCTTTAATTGCACCGTGTGCAGAACTTTCTTGGACGTTTGGAATCATGGCATGGCTAACGTGATGACTGACTAGCTAGACCTTTTCAGTGGTTTTCCATTTGCGGGTATTTCCTCGTAAATGGTGGGAGAGCGATCGCAGCAATGGTGCTCACCACTAGACACTCCCGGCCAGTTAGGCTCGAAACACACGCCCTGATCAAGCAAGCTGTTTCCGGACCCACCCGGTCTAAGTCATCTAGTCGCTCTACACGTAAGCCAGCCATAATTTCAATGCACAAGGATACACATTTCCATCACCATTCATCTTCATCATCCTGAACGACTCGATAACGCGGACAAGATAACGGCAGGCTCGAGCTACCATGGTCCAGATTCTCCCGATTTCTGGCCTGCGCTGGTTGTCTCCTTGATATAGTCACTAGAGGGGGATAAAATCCTCATCTGAGCTGTCCTCCACTGTAATGGCAGACGAGGCGGTAGTGTAGCGGCTATCCGCAGGTCGTAGGTCGAGTGGCCCTCCAGGGAATGGAAGGTGGCCAAGAGCTAGTAGCTACGAGGCGGATGTTGACCAGCTCAGTGGGGCTCGCCCATGTACCTGGCGTACCGGGAGAGCAGGGAGCAGAGGAGGCGGACGCCCCCGTTCCCGGCGCCGTCCCCGCCTCCATAACAAAACCGCCAGCCATCAATGTCGATCGTCAGTAAAGCTCGAAGTTGTGCGCCGGTGTTTTTGGATTCCCAGGATGGCGATGGCCGATGTCAGTATTACAAGTAGATGCAGAAACCATGCAGTAAGCTATTGGAGACTCAATGGCACTGACAGTTGTCACTGCGTAGACAGTGTCAGACAGCTCAGTCAGCGTCGGGCTGGAGCGTGCGGGCGTTGAAGGTGGCAATGATCACCATTGGCGCCTATTGACTGAAAAGTGGCGGGGGTGAGGGCGGGGGTGGGGGCGGAAATGGCCGGAGCAGGGTGGTGATGGGGGTGAATGTGGGGGTACGTGGGGGGCCGGTAGGGCCGTAGGGGTAGCAGATTGACTGACTTATCGGCTTTCAATCACCGTACGTTCGATTCTTCCTTCCAACGCGTTGAGGCGCCGACGGTTGGGTCCGCAGGTGGCCACTGGTAGAATGAACTCTGCGTCTGCACGCATTAGAAATGCGTGCAGTCTGAGGAGGTTTCGGAGGCGGCCGCGCGACTCAGGCGGGGCGAACCTGGCACCGGCACTGCCGACCCGTTGCTCTCTCTCTAACATGCCTGACGGGGCTGTGAAGGCAAAGGGGCGGGAAGCGGAGTAAGACAGATCCCACTGCTAGAGCCGCGAAGCCGCGGAGCCGCGCAAGCCGTCGTCATTACTCGGTGTTCAATGCAATGGAGAAGGCCGGGTTCGCAGCACCGTCGGGCTCCTCGGGTGCAAATCTGCGTCCATATTATAGCTAGACAAACCAGGAGGCTGCCCGGGCGCGGGCGAGAGCCCATCCCGTCTAGGGTAGCACATCATGTCCATCAATTAATTATAGTTAAGAACATACCTCGGACCGTGAGGAGGATATGTAACACATATCCCTGAGAAGGGGCATATGGAACCTTTTTAATACATGCCCAGGCTAGGCGACATCCTGCAGGTGGGCCGGATGTAAACTGCCATCTACTCTTGCTGGGTGCACAAGGTGCACCTGCACCGACCATGATGTATCATACCTTAAAAAGGCCTGGCATGGTGGGGTGGAAGATATGATTATGGCGCTAGGCAAGAGCTAGGGCCCGTGGTGGCACGAGCTGCGGGCGCCACGAGCCATGCACAAGCCACAAGCCACGAGCCACGAGCCACGAGCCATGCACGAGCCACGAGCCACGAGCCACGAGCCACGAGCCACGAGCCACGAGCCACGAGCCACGAGCCACGAGCCACGAGCCACGAGCCACGAGCCACGAGCCACGAGCCACGAGCCACGAGCCACGAGCCACGAGCCATGAGCCATGAGCCACAAGCCACGAGCCATGAGCCACGAGCCACGAGCCACGAGCCATGAGCCACGAGCCACGAGGTAGCCATGGCTGACGGCGGAGCTCATAACTTTCACGTTTGGGCACCAAATTCGGCTAGCTGTGAATATCACAATCGCTTCGCCATTCTAAGACGCACACGCTGATATAATTTTCCGAAGCTATTACGCAATATATGAAGAGCAAACGCTCCTCTACGCGCAACTCAGCCTCAATGTGTAATGTGTAATGTGGCGCGGCTGCGCTAAGCCCTGAAAATACGTCTGCAGCTCCGGCTGCCAGCTTCGCCCTCAGGTCCGGAAGGCACGGCAGCGATGACACTAGTCTCGCACGTCTGGTGGTCGCCCAGGTCCCTTCCGGGCTTGCCTCGCCCTCTGCATCGCCTGAGCCCAAGCGCAGTCGCCCAGATGAACCTAGCTGGTCTAAGCGCGACTTTGACGTCGACAGACCTTATTTTCCACCTGTGACGTCAACACTTTTTCCGCAACGGAGTTGACTGCCGGTATTCCCACCGCACACCTGACCACCTCAGGCCGGCCCGGCTGGTCTCGCCCCCGCATTCAGCTCGCCGCTCTCTTTACCATCCTTAAGCGCTCTGCCGATGACCTCAATCCGGAACCTTGCCCCCTTGACCGAATCCACCTTCCTCCTTAATTCACCTTCAAAAAGCCATCGCGCAGCACGTGACTCCCCCGATCGCTGCAGATGTGGTGCCCAGCTGTGCATGGGCCGCACGCTGGCTGCCGAGCTCCCCGCCATCTCCACCGCCACCTCCACCCTCCTCGCCTCCCCCCCACCCCACCCCACCGCCTCCACCGACACCATCACCGCCCAGCTCCGTGACATCGACAAGCGCCTCCAGGACAACGCCATCGCCATCGAGTGCCTGCAAAACACCGCAGGCCTCACCGCCCAGGCGGTGATTCAAGGACATTGCCGCCAAGCTAGCCCTGGCCGCTGGCCCAGCTGGCGATGCTCCTCCCACCCAGACCTGGGCGAACATGCTAAAGCAACACACCACCTCCACCTGGCACCTGCGCCGTCGCAGCTAGCACAGCTCATCAAGCAGCAGACGCTCGACCTCCGCGAGGAGGCCGAGCTCGACAGCGCCTTAACTTCATCGTCAAGAACTTCGACCTGGTGGAAGGTGAGAACTCCGTGAAGCTTGCACATGCGTTTGAGAAAGAAATCCTTGGCCGCATGGGCCTCATTGGTAAGATGAAGCTGGAGGCCCTCCGCCTTCCGGGCCGCTCGACGCGGGGTAAGGCGGGGACGCCTTCGCTTCGGCTCATCTTTGAGAACCCGGCCGGCGGACAAGATTTGGTTCCTCAGACGCCGCAAGCGGCTCGAGAGGACTCACTACACAGGTCTTGGACGACGACTTGACCCTGGCGCAGCAACAGCGGCGACGGGAGCTATGGCCGACCTACCTCCAGCTCCGGCAGACGTACCGCGGCGCGGGGAAGCCGGTGACGTACTGGAAGGGGGCGGCCATTTACGTCGGCCACAAGCCCTGGCACGCGCCCCCCGCTGCCCCAGCACCTCCAGCCACCCCAGCTTAGGGGACTTTGTACAGCAGTAGAAGTGTAGACTAGTAAGGCCAAGCCAACGTGGCCTTGTACATGTACGCCTATTATGGGCCCCATACCAGCTGACGGGCGACGGCTAATAGCATTATTTAGCCATGTGCATGTGTGCCTATGGTGTGCCCCACACCAGATGATGGCCAAGGTTGCATTATTTAGTTATGCTGTGTAAGGACTGACTAGCTTTAGCTAGCCCTTTTCAGTGGTTTTCCATTTGCGGGTATGTCAGGACTCCTAAATGGTGCGGAGAGCGATCGCAGCAATGGTGCTCACCACTAGACACTCCTGGCCAATTAGGCTCGAAACACACGCCCTGATCAAGCAAGCTGTTTCCGGCCCCACCGTCTAGGTCATCTAGTCGCTCTACACGTAAGCCAGCCATAATTTCAATGCACTAGGCTACACATTTCCATCTCCATTCATCTTCATCATCCTGAACGACTCGAAAACGCGGACAAGATAACGGCAGGCTCAAGCTACCATGGTCCGGATTCTCCCGATTTCTGGCCTGCGCTGGTGGTTGTCTCATTGATGCTGTGCCCATGCAGAGAGCTACTCTCTGCTGAGAAGCCATGCCCTAGGTAGCCATTGTTTAGCCATGATGATCTTCCATCCCATGCCAGGCCTTTTTAGGTATGATACATCATGGTGGTGCAGGTGCACTTGGTGCACCCAGAGCAGACCTGTGTAATTTACACCCTATACCCTTGCAGGAAGTAGCCCAGAATGTATAAAAAGCCATATGCCCCTTCTCAGGGATATGTGCTACAGGTGCTCCCAACCGGGATATGTTAATATTTTATTTTAATTTAATAATTTATTTTATTTTATTTTATTTAAGAGCTAGGGCATGGCATCTTAGCAGAGAGTAACTCTCTGCATGGGCAAAGCATGGCTACCTGAAGTGAGACATCTATATATGGCTACCTACTACTTAGAAGGGTACGAGCCACGAGGCACGAGCCACGAGGTAGCCATGGCTGACGGCGGAGCTCATAACTTTCACGTTTGAGCACCAAATTTAGCCGTGAATATCACTATCGCTTCGTCTTTCTAAGACGCACATGCTGATATAATTTTCCGAATCTAAAACGCAATATATGACGAGCAAACGCCTGTCGACGCAACGCAGTTTGGCGGATGCGCTCGCCCATGAAATGCGGCAGCTGCGGCTGCAGCTTTGCCAGCTCCGGCAGGCAGCGGTGACACTAGTCGTGCACTGGCTGGTGGTCGCCCAGCAACCTCCCGGGCTCAATGCCTCGCCATCGGCATCGCCTGACCCTAAACTGACGCGCCCGCTCCGCCGACAAAACAGGAGGGTCTTCACGCCCCTCGGAACCGCGCTGTCAGCTCCAACCTTTCCAGGTCGATGATCACGACTGGACCAACATGTCTCCGGCCGATGCTCTGCACTGCATCTTCTTCGGGGACTACGCCTCGCTTTACGACCTGTGCCTCCATCTCCACGACAACAATCGCCTCCTCCTCCCGGACGGCCGCCTGGATGGAACGACATCCGCCTGCTGTTCGGGTGCCCTCGCCCTCAACTCCAGCACACCATCCTCAACTCCCTTCTCCAGCGCTCTGACGGCGAGATCTGGGCTCCATCCATCTCCGCGGCCCACCCTCCGTTCCATCCTCCTGGAAGCCTTTCAGCAGCACGTGACCCCCCTTCAGTTGCTGCTGACGTCGCAGCAATGGGTGGCCCGCTGGCTGCTGAACTTCCTCACCTCACCGCCACCTCCACTGCCATTTCCGCCTCCACTGCCGACATCAAAGCCCAGCTCCTCGACCTCGACCTACGCCTTCAAGCCACCGCCACCGCCCTTGAGAGCTTGCATGACACCGCCGGCCTCACCGCGCCCAGGCGGTGAAGGACATCGCCGCCCAGCCGGCGCCTGCTGGCCCGGCCGGCGATGCTCCCTCCACCTGGGCGGACTTGCTTAAGCAGCACACCACCTCCACCACCTCCACCATCTCGGCACAACTCAAGCAACAAGCCCTCGACCTAGCTTCGCGAGGAAGCCGACATCGCCCGGCGCAGCCACAATGTCATCGTCAAGCACTTCGACCAGCCGGCAGGTGAGACCTCCACGAGCCTTCTTGAGGCATTTAAGCGCGACATTTTTGCCCCCATGCTACTCACTGGTGAGCTGGACATGTCGGCTGTCCGCCTCCCCCGCACGCGGGGGAAGGCTGGCCCGGCACCCGTACTCCTCACCCAGTTTAAGTACATGGCGGACAAGCTGGCGTTCCTTTGGGCCGCAAGAAGCTCTCGAGGACTCGCTTCACGCTGGACGACGACTTGACCCTGGCCCAGCAACGTACAGCAGCGACGCGAGCTATGGCCGACCTACCTTCAGCTCCGGCAGAGCGCAGGGGGGAAACCGGTACATACTGAAGGGGGGCGGGACCATCCACGTTGACCACAAGCCCTGGCAGCCCCCTCCTGCCACCTCAGACTAGAGAATCCATACCAGTAGTGTAGATTAGTCAGGCTTAGCCTAGCATGTGTCTCATCATAGGCACACATGTACATGACTAAAAAGGCTAGGCCTCAGCTGGTATAGTGCCTGTAGTAGGCGGGCATGTACAAGGCCACTGTCTAACTATTCTACACTACTGCTACTGTATTCCCCTAGGCTGGGGCTTCTGGGGTCGCTGGGGCCGCGGTGGTCGAGGGGGTCGCGTGCCAGGGCTTGTGGCCGACGTAGATGGCCGACCCCTTCCAGTACACCGGCTGGCCCGCCTTGGTCTGCCGGAGCTGGAGGTAGGTCGGCCATAGCTCCCGTCGCCGTTGTTGCTGCGCCAGGGTCAAGTCGTCGTCCACGGTGAGGGGAGTCTTCTCGAGCCGCTTGCGGCGTCTGAGAAACGAAATCTTGTCCGCTGGGCTCTCAAAGATGAGAAGAAGCGGAGGCGCCCCTGCCTTACCCCGCGCGCGGGGGAGGCGGTGGGTGGTCAGCTTAATCTCACCACTGAGAAGGCCCATGCGTGCAAGGATTTTGCTCTCAAACGCACGTGCAAGCTTCTCGGAATTCTCACCTTCCTCCATGTCGAAGTTCTTGAGTATGGCGTTGAGGCTGCGCTTGGCGAGCTCGGCCTCCTCGCGGAGGTCAAGCGTCTGCCGCGGGAGCTGGGCTGCGACGGCGGAGGTGGTGGAGGTGGTATGTTGCTTGAGCATGTCCGCCCAGGTTGTGATGGGAGGAGCATCGCCGGCCAGGCCAGCAGGGGCTGGCTTGGCGGCAATTTCCTTCACCGCCTGGGCGGTGAGGCATGCGGTGTTTTGCAGGACCTTGATGGCGATTGCATTGTCTTTAAGGCGCTGGTCAATGTCGAGGAGCTGGGCTTTGATGTCGGCGGTGGAGGTGGAGGTGGCAGTGGAGGTGGAGGCGACGGCGGTGGAAATGTGAGGAAGTTCAGCAGTCAGCATGCCACCGATTGCTGCTACGTCGGCAGCAAGGGCGGTCGCGTGCTGCTGAAAGGCTTCCGTGAGGATGGAACGGAATGTGGACACACGACATGTCCATGCCTAGGGCTCCTATATCATGGAAAGTACATGGTTGGCGGCCCGGTCGCGCGCGGCCTGGGGCACGCAATGTGAGGACAAAACGCCTGGGCTGTGCGGGCTTGGTGCCAGCTAGTCTATCTGATGTGTCTACTGGATCTTTGCGGGCCAGGTGCCCGGCTAGGCCCAGGCGCCTGTGCCTATAATGAATGTGGGGCCATATAGTAAATCAGCGTACAAGCCCTCATTGCTTAAGTGGGACTCCCTAAAAGGAAGGGGCGTTTTGCTGAGTAGTGTAGTTAGGATTTTCTAGACTAGATAGCTTAGAGTTAGCAAGGTTAGTTCGATTACGCGGCTTCCTCCATGTGCCACCCATCCATCAAGGAATATGTGCTACATGACTCTCCAAACGGAGGCATGTTAAAATTTAATCCTAATTGCGAATGTGCAAACCAAATGGGGCATTACCGTCGAGTAGTTTCTCCAGCTCCTGCGTCAGCGTCCATGTGTCGGCGCCGTAGGTCAGGATCGTCAGAATGAGGACCTTGAACAGGTCGCGCTTGACGATCCGGGGTATGTAGGGCGGGGTTGCTCCACCAGCTGCGGTGTCCATGGAGCTGCATGCGCCCACGCCATGCCTATCCGGGGTGTCATGTCCTCCTCGCAGTCGGGAAGCCAACTGCCTAACAGCTTGAAGCGGCCTGAAGTAGGGTAATTTACCTCGGTGTCGTCTAAGATGAGGAGTGGGGGCGGGGGCCCGGCCATGGCCCTCGGCCTGGCCTCCGTTTTGGGGCTGATTTCTAGATCGAGAGCACGAGCCTAAAGCGCGCCAGGCAGTCCAGCCAAAGTTGGGCAGATCGCTCCGGCTTCTCAATGAGCGTGATGTCGCCGGCATAAATCAGGTCAGCGAGTAAATTCTGCTAGTTGGTCGGCCCCCCTTCCCCAAGCTCGTTCTTGATCACTAGGCCAGGTGCGCAGCCAGCAAGCAGAGCAAAGCGGGCACGGGCCACCATGCGTCCAGGAATATCAAGGAGACAACCAGCGCAGGCCAGAAATCGGGAGAATCCGGACCATGGTAGCTCCAGGAATATACTTGTCTAACGTCCTCTGCACTTCGAATAACCATCCGTCCCACCCTATTCTCATGGAGGCTTTATACCCACGTGACCGAGTCATGTGTGTAATGCCACAGACATGTTCAGCTTAAAGACATCAAATTTCTATCTGCGTGAGACAATTGTGTGAGGAGGCACACTCCTTTGCGTCTAGTACATAAGGATTATCTCTCATTAAAAGTGAATACCCCCCATAGACCTAACCTACCTAGCTGTCTCTCATCGCATGCTGCGTTCAAGTCTACAAAAACGGCCGCCCTTTGTGGCACTCGCCAACCAGAGCACACACATATAATTAATTGTAACTAATTAATTAACGGCCTCCCTTTGGCGCCTTTTTCGACTTGCAGATGCGCACGCTGATTGGCGTGACCTCCACCAGCTCATCCTCGGCGATGTACTCAATCGCATCGTCCAACGAGAAGGACTTGGGCGCGGCCAGCGTGACCGTCTGCTCCTTGTTCGACCGCACGTTCGTCATCGCCTTGCGCTTGCACACGTTGATCTTGAGGTCGCCCGGCCGCTGGTGAATACCGACAACCTGGCCCTCATAGACCTCCTGCCCAGGGGAGATGATCAACTGGCCGCGCTCCTGGCAACTCTGGAGCGCATACGCAGTCGCCTGGCCCGTCTCAAAGGCCACCAGGGACCCTTGGTCCCGGAGAAGGATGTCGCCCGCGTACGGCTCATACCCGGCAAAGACCGTGTTGAGGACCATGGTGCCGCGGGTGGCAGTCAGAAGCGCGTTGCGCACGCCCAGCAGGCCGCGCGTGGGGATCTTGTAGCGCACGGTGCACTGCGTGTCGTCGGAGCTGCTGGTTGACATGTCGATCATGGCGCCCTTGCGCGTGCCCAGCATGTCCACGACCGCGCCGCTGCGGATTATCAATGAATTAAAAAAAAAATAAAGACAACACGTCAGATCATCATCACATCAGTTGTGCAAGAAATATGTCTGAGGGGCATGCATGAAAGAGCGTGACTGTGGGCATTCACCAAACAAGGTCACATAAGATGTTGCGGGCATGGATGTGGATACAAAACAAAGCTGGTGCAATTGGATTGTTGAAGAAATGAGTACAAGAAATGCGATACAATCGTGGGGAAAGTCGTGGGTGTCAAAACAATGACATGGACGCAGCACCCTGATGATCGTCTGCCCAATTAATGAACCAGTAACACCGAATGCAGGGCAGACTTGGTTGTAACCACCACCGGCAACAAGCATGAATCGCAGGTACCAGATATTCTGCACCCGGCCTCGGGTTGACAAACAAGTAAAGTAGTAAAAGGCCACCAAACAAGTAGAAAAGTAAAAAAGTAAAGAAAACCCGTGCCACCTCCACAATCGTGGTCTCAAATGGCTCCATCTTCTCACGCAAATAGTTATTAATTTCAGGCTACATTTCTTCAAACGAAACCTCGCCTACAGCCCATATAATGCCCTACTACACAGTACAACAGTCTGAACCGTCACCCCCCCGACCCACTCACAGGTAGTTCTCGGCCACCTCCACGATCGCCGTCTCAAACGGCTCCAGCTTCTCGCCGTTGGGCCCCTCCTTGGTGATGACAACGGGCGGGCCGACAAGGAACTCGTACCCCTCGCGCCGCATGTTCTCGATCAGGATGGCCAGGTGCAGCGTGCCGCGCCCGCTCACGATGAACGTGTCGCTCGTCTCGCCGTCCTCCACCTGGAAAGGGGAAGAGAGATGGGAGCTTCAATCTTCAATGGACCTAGACAAGGCGTGTGAGCACTTGAAGACATCCATGAAATCTGCAGCTGCTTACTTACGATTACGAGGCCACCCACGTACGTGGCCAGGTTATCACACACCAGCTTGTCGTAGATAGCAGCATGTCAATATTCGAATGTCTTCACTAGTGCCCCCCTCTGCTCCCCCCACCCTACGGCTTCGCAAGGCAACCCCCGCATGGCCGGGTTGTGCTCCCCCTCTCAGCAGGACACAAACCCCACACAGCAGCACACAAACCCCCCTCAGCAGGTACAGCAGGTATGGCGCTCCCCCGCGTAGTACAGAAGTACCCTACTTGCTCTACCAGGACAAAACGCATGCTACCACTGGCACCATACTGTACTGCGGACACCCTTTCATGGCCAGGTTGCGCTCCAGCTCAACATAAATCATCCTATCTCTTGCGCAATAGCCAGCCCAACCACCACCCATTCACCCACCTTCATGGCCAGGTTGCGCTCCAGCTCGCGGTACAGCCGCTCCCGCAGCTGCCGCGACGTGACGAACTTGCCCTCCTGCCCCGCAAACGGCATCGTGTTCACCAGGAACGACATGCGCACCGTCGGCTCCTCCACGCTGATCGTGGGCAGAGGGATCGACTCCACCGGGCACGTGATCGTCTCGCCGATGCGCACGTCGGGCAGGCCCGTGACTGCGCAGATGTCGCCAGCCTCGACGGCGTCCGAGGCCACGCGCACAAAGTTGTCAAAGACAAAGGCCTCCGCGATCTTGCCCGAGCGGGGGGCGGACTCTGGAGTGCAGATCTGGCAGACGTAACAAGCGTGGACATCGCGCGCCGGAAATCGAATTGCATTGATGAGATGGAACCATAGATTCAATCAAGCATGGATTCAATCAAACCTTGTGCATGGACGGGAAAGGGATATTGTTATCAAGGCGAAGTACAACCAGCGCAGGCCAGAAATCGGGAGAATCTGAGGCATGGTAGCTCCAGCATGACATTATCTTTTCCGCATTTTCAAGTCGTTCAGGATGATGAATATGTATGGAGATGGAAATGCGTAGCCTTGAAATTATGGATATTGTTATGGGCAATAAATACTAAACACAACCACGGCCAGCAACAGGTAGGAACCGGAACGGTATATCAATCGGACAGCCAGCGCGGACCAGAATTCTGGAGAACCGTGATATAGCACAAGCCTGCTGTTTATAGATATGGGGGCCAACGAGCACGCACACGAGTTAGCAGAAGTGGCCAACGTCACGGGCAGGGAAAGACCTCGCAGGGTAGGCACAAACTTTTAAGTTCGACACCTGACCAGTTTTTTAGGGGGCGTTTGAGGGGGGGGAGTGGGAGGGGGGGGGGCGGTGCTTGCAAAGCATAGGGGCATCTATGGGGTGACTTAAGGGGGCGGAGGCGTGACCCATCAATTAAACAATCAGGAAAGCTCAATGTAAATCTTCATTATTTGCAAATGACAGTACGTTCTTTGTTCTAGCACATTCCACATTTACTATCTCGTAATACTTATCATTCACATGAAAAACCTTGATACACGAACACCATTAAATTGATGAGTTTTTCACTAGTGATACTTTGTGTCACATGGTCGTGATGGCAGTGGATGTAAGACACATGGAGAGGGGTGACCGCATAGATAGATGGATGGGGTACTATACATAGATTCTTTGGTGCTGCTCTACGTGATGTAAGGGAAGAGAGGATGGTGGCAGCCACGACCAACTTCCAGTGTATATAAAGAAAACAACTGGCATGCATACGTGCAGTGTTGGCCATTTGCGTGCCAATCCCAGGCAGCAGGCTTGTTCAAACCCATGGATCCAGAAAGGTCGCGCAGTAGGAACCGCTTCCCTTGATCATAACTGATTATAACTTCCCATAGAAATTTTAGCTTGTTTCTCATATTGGAGTTTGGACTTGGACAACGCGTGCGTACTAACTGCTACCGCACGAAATCTGGAAATAGGGCTAAACTGTTCTCTTCAAGACACCAGCAAGACAGATTATGCATCCTTTCTATAACCCGCGAACCCTGTAACATGATCGAGTGACACTAGGCGATTGAGCCCAAGGCATGGGAATGTAAGATAAATTGGCAAAAGGTAACCCAGAGGTAGGTGAAGAGGTCTTATGGGCGTGTAGCCCGGATTTTGTAAGCAGATTGAGGTTGCAAATTATCAGCTTGCTTACCTTGACCTGTTGCCCGGGGGAAATGACTCCGGAGCTCACACGGCCAATCGCAATGCGGCCCTTGTGCTCATCATAATCCAAGTTGGTTACCAGCAGCTGCAGCGGGGCCTCCACGTCCACCTTGGGGGCGGGGATCGCGCTGACAATCGTGTCAAACAGCGGGATCAGGTCCGGCTGCAAGGCGTCCGCCTCGTAACCGGCCGTGCCGTTCACTCCGCTGGCAAACACAATCTTGAAGTCACATTGCTCGTCCGTCGCGCCCAGGTCACAGAACAATTCGAAGGTGGTGTCCACAACGTACGCGGGGCGGGCCGCGGGCCGGTCGACCTTGTTCACGACCACGATGACGGGGTGTCCCAGCTGGAGCGCCTTGTTAAGCACGAACCGGGTCTGGGGCATCGGGCCTTCCACGGAATCGACCAGCAGTAGCACACCGTCAACCATGTTGAGCACGCGCTCGACCTCCCCACCGAAATCAGCATGGCCAGGCGTGTCGATGATATTAATTTTGGTATCCTTGTAACGAATGGCGGTGTTCTTCGCCAGAATGGTGATACCGCGCTCGCGCTCCAGGTCGTTCGAATCCATAATTCGCTCCTCAACCTTCTGATTTGACCGGAAAACCTTCGATTGCTTAAGCATGGCATCCACCAGAGTGGTCTTTCCGTGATCGACATGCGCAATGATCGCAATATTACGAATGCCGTCCTTCGTCACCAATTTCTTACTAGACGTAATTGGGGCCTCAACGGCAAGGGCGGACGTGGTGGTCCGTGGCGCTGGCTGGGCAGATCGCGAAGACGATGGTACAAGAACTGGCTGGCCCTGGATAAAAGACGACCGCAGCGACACGGCCGCTCCAGAGGCGGTCCTCGCCTGCGCCGAGGCAGCCGGCTCGTTTCGCTTGCCGACCTTCACCGCGCGCTGCGGCGCCGCACGCCTCTCCGGCTGCGCGGCGACAGCCGGGGAAGCGCGGGCAAGGCCGCAGGAAACCGCCATGGCCGCCGTAATTGCAGCCATTTTCGACGGGAAAAGGGGGTAGCAGCGTAAGAGTAGACGCGGCCGACCGAAAGGAAGACGGAAATGGCTGACCGTGGCCTTTCTGGAAAAGGGCAGACCACACACGCTGCGAGCGACCCACGTTGCCGGCTGGGCGCGCGTCCGTACCATCCAGATCCGAGTGGGCTATTGGTGGCTGGGAGGGGTTCTCGGACGTTCAGATCCTGGCGCGGCGTCCAGGCCATAAATATCGAGATCTCCCCTACTTGGGCCCAGTGCCCAGGCTCGGGCACTACGCGTCACGCGGTGCGAGCCACAATTCACCCCTCCACTTTTTTCCGGGTTCCTACAGTAATTACAATGTTGATCATCGACGTCCCCATTTCTTTCCCGCGGGCCGCGAGCCATGTTGATCCCAACGACGATCAACGATCCCTGATCTCGCATGCGTGTCACGATCAGGCTGTGGATTATTATTGAAGGCGGAGGGGCATGTTGAATTGAGTCCGATCAGCTGGTACGTTTGTTCTCGTTATGGCGTTGACGTCATGATTTCTGTACATTGGAAAGTTCTGCAAGTACCCAGTTACCTGTGAAGTTGATAGTGTTAAACGCGCTCGGTCATTTTACTGCAGGCCGGGCATACGCAGGTAGGGTATAGAGAACTGCTATATTGTACGTTTTGGCCTCTCATGCCCTGTAGTTTTTCGGCCCAGCCTACAAGTTGAATCTTAATATTGCAAGACACACAAGACAATGCCATATTTGATCTTTTTTGCCTTGATGGAAGCCTTAGTTTCGATGGAGACGCCCGCACTGCAACCAAATGCAGTACGTACCAGCACGGTATAACCAGGGCGCGCGCAACGGGCTAGGCCGCGTGGTCAACAGAGGCGTAAGCAGAGGTCACAAAGTAGCGCCTGCATAACAAAGTAACATCCACCCTGTACGCCAATATATCAATAAATATTTCGGTGACAAGACAGGCTCCGACATTCCATTTTCGGTATCCGACCGACATCACCCTGAAGTCTTGAACTAGTCGTTCCATAACTTCCGTTGGGTCTCGGCCCGCGTGCAGCGCATTACCCACGACCACCGTGAGCGTGTGGTGAGAATGCCCTTCAGTCGCTGCAAAAGTAGCCACTAGAACACGCGGTGACCGCAGCTCGACGGTCTTGAGGTGGGCAGATGCTGCCGGTGAGCACAGGAGGCCCGCCCACCCCACCTTGGCCCGGCGCGGCGCCTCCACCATAGTGGAATCGCCAGCCAGCGTGGAGGTCATCGGCCATGAGCCCGCTGACCCCTTGCTGTGGGTCGACTACACGCCGGTACATGCTCTTGGACGCCACTCAAGGGTGGCGATCGTGTTGTCGACACACAGGGCGATTAGCTCGCCAACGCCTTGGCGTGCTGGCATGGTGCCGTTGGTAGTACAATGTGCAGGGAGGGTGCAAACGTTTAAGGTACCGATGCCTAGAATGGGGCGTTGCCCAATCAGTCAGTGGGTGGGTGGTGGGGGGCATGGAGCAAGGCAGTGATGGAGGTGGGGTGGAGGGGAAGGGGTGGGACGATTGGGGTTTCAGTTTTGTCGATTCTCATATCAATTTGATTTTGTCGATGCTCATATCAATGAGACGATGCTTTCTCTAATCAATGAGACAACTACTTTATATCAAGGAGACAACCAACGCAGGCCGGAAATCGGGAGACAACCAACGCAGGCCGGAAATCGGGAGAATCCAGACCATGGTAGCTCGCGCCTGAAGTTATCTTTTCCGCGTTTTCGAGTCGTTCAGGATGATGAATACGGCCTAGAATGGAGATCCAGGCTATTTTATATTAATCCCCCCTACCTATTTGCTTCACGTACCGGTTGGCGGGCCGTCCCTCATGACCCCTATGTCAATTTGAGACAACTATTCAATCATCATTTGAACTGCAGGTGTCCAATATAGGGCCACCAGTATAACAATGAAAACACGCATTAAAGCCGGTATACTACGCGATCCAGCCCGGCTGTCCACGACCTGTTTGTAGAGCTTGTGCCAAGGGGCAGCACCGAACAGATGTGGGTGACGTTGCAAGAAACACCGGACTTGACGGAGCATAACGTCTCGGTCATATTCTTTGGGTTTTCCAAGCGTAGGTCATTAGAGTCTTTGTATCAGGGTATGCCTCGTATTTCGGACGAGATTAGGAAGCGTAGGATAGCATTTGAGACAAATCGCTCAGTAACTCGTTGATCTTGCTCGCACCAGCCAGGTCGACACCGCCCTTGGTCTGGCCGGCGCCCAGCGGCTTGGCCAACCAGGGCGGCACATTTTGACCTGGCCTGGCCCCATGGACATTCCCAGGAAGCTAGGTAAACCTGCCATGAACTACACCCAGATGTTGCTGGCCGACCTAGTGGTCCCAGCTCAGTTTGAACACCGCATCCACTCCCTCTCCCTTCTTTGGATTGCCATGCAGAATCAGAAGCGGCGGCAGAAGATTGTCCAGGCTCACACGCCAGCCCCTGTGGGCAAGCCATCCCCCCCCAAGATGAAGGGGCGTTTTGGTGAGAAGTGTAGTAAGGATTTTATGGACTAGATAGCTTAGAGTTAGGATAGTTCGATTACGCGGCTTCCTCCACCTCCACCCACCCATCAAGGAATATGTGCTACATGATCTCCCAGGGTCAGGCGCACACGCCCGACCCTGTGGGCAAGCCACCTCCCCCCAAGCGGAGGAGGCGTTTTGATGAGTAGTGTAGGTAGGATTTTCTAGATAGAGTTAGGACAGTTCGATCACGCGGCTTCCTCCACCCCATCCATCATGAAATATGTGCTACATGACCTCCCCACGGAGGCATGTTATAATTTAATTTAATTTTTAATGATCTCCCAACGGAGGCATGTTATCAAAGAGACAACCAGCATGTTATAATTTAATTTAATTTAATAGTCTTTGACCAACAAACGATGCAAGAGTTCAACAAGGGTCGTGATGAAATCGACACGATAAGAACAAAGACGGGAAAAACGATGCAACTGACTAAGAACAATACCATATTTTGCTGTGTGGGAAAGGAGACTGTGAATATCAGGGTAGCGAATAAAAGGAATTGGCCATGGTTATCTTGGTCTGCGAACCCCCTCCAGTGGGGAAGCCGCGTGTTTATAAACGCGGGAAGCATGCTAGACAGGACCCCTAGGGTCGCGGGCACCATCATGATAGATATAGAGTAGGATTGGTTTTGTAGATAGCTTAGACCGATAGGGTTGCCTGTCTCCTTCCCTCCGTCCGTCCGTCCGTCCGTCCGTCCGTCCGTCCGTCCGTCCGTCCGTCCGTCCGTCCGTCCGTCCGTCCGTCCGTCCGTCCGTCCGTCCGTCCGTCCGTCCGTCCGTCCGTCCGTCCGTCCCTCCCTCCCTCCCTCCCTCCCTCCCTCCCTCCCTCCCTCCCTCCATCAAGGTCAGCGCTCCGTGACTCCCCAACGGGAGCACGAGTTTAATTAGTTAATTATTAATTAATTAATTAATTAATTAATCTTGATCAAGGCTTATTCGACGTTGGAACACCATGCGTCCAGATATCAAGGAGACAACTAGCGCAGGCCAGAAATCGATATAGTTGTCTCACTGTCTTTGGGGTTAGCTCCCTGTCTGTGTCCCGATATCATGTAGCCAAGTGAGTACGTTAAGCACTTGCATCTCCCGCTATCATACATAACACAGTCCCATTATCTTGTGTAGCCCTCCACAAATCTTGTTACCATCCGGGTATGGTGTCCTGGTTAATGGGTCCATGCAGCATTTAGTCTATTTGCTACTTGCCTCGGCAATAGGGTCCATGCGGACACCACTTCTTGATGAGGGGTCCACTCCCTTAGTCGCAGCACACTGTTACCAACCTGGCATTGTGTCCTGGTATAGTCTGATTTGGCACGCCGCAAATAGTGAAAACCATTTGCGCTCCTGGTATAATGTCCTGCAAAGTCTATCTGTTGCTGATGATAGGTCAGCTCCCCAGTGGCGCGTTAGTGACAACCCTGTTCCTTTGCTCGAACTTTCACGTGGATGGACACTGAAAGGCAACTTGCAAGGCAGCCACTGTTGATGAACCGCTCACCGTCGCTTCCTGCATGATATGCCCATGGCTAGGGAGTCCTACCCCTGCGTGGAGCCACTCCCGCTATGCTCATCGGTTTACTTGTGCGCAGCCTCCCAGGCTTGCACCTTGGGGTGTCTCGCGACCGTGCTCCACACTTTCATGAGCGGCTGGTACGAGTCCACCCAGCTGCTCGGGATGCCGTCCAGGATGCCCATTTTGAACCAGTTGATGTCGTTGTAGATGACGAGGTCGGCGATGGTTAGCGAGTTGCCAACCGCGTAACCGTCGCCCCCTATTAGCCGCGAGATCGCCCCGATGTACCGTGTCAGGCCGCCCTCAGGGCCGATCAGTCCCTGGCGCATCTCCAACTTTTTCTGGTTGTCGGTCTCCATGAGGGACGGCCGCATCGCCGTGCTGGCGTCCTGGGGGCATCGCGAGCGGGTCGTTTGGAACAAAACCGAGAGTCGACAAGTCTTTTGAGGTCATCATGAAGCGAGAAGGGAAAACAACGGTAGAATACAAGGGGGATGATCCTGATGGAAGCAACGACGTCAATAAGAAATTTCATGGTAACAGGAGCTGCTTCGGAAACGGTGGCAGTCTACAAATTCGTTGCTGTAAGGGAAATCACAGTGCGCATGAAATCTGGCAGGAATCTACGGAGCTCTGTGGGCAACCAGGCGGCGGGACTGCTCCACTCCATTCAGCAAGTGCTCGCAGCTGGTACGGAAGCAAATGCCACGAGCCATGGATAATCACCTCGAAACCGTCGAGAATTTGATCGACCTTTAGAGCGGCCAAGGGATCCTGTGGATAAAGGCCTGTCAACCTGCCGACATAGCGTAGAAGAGCGTTGCTTTGAGCATACATCGTCCCATCAATCTCCAATACTGGCAGTGACCCAAACGGGAGTGATGGCTTCATTTCCGGAAAGTGTTCACGAGACACACGATCATCTTGGAACTCGATGCCCGCGATGGACAGCGCCAGCCGGATCGGCTCGGCCCTTCCCCGCAAATCGAAGTAACTAAGTTTCATGGGTGCCATTCTTTTCCAATACGCCGCGAGCGCTCAGCAGCCAGCAACAAGGGGCCTTTTGGGAAGGTAACACAAAATATCGCAGTGCTTTTGCTACGTTTGCTGTGTCACATTTGGTTGATTACTGTACAGTACGATTTCTGCTGCATGGCTTGTTGAGGTCCAGACTGTCTCCAGAGTGGAGCCGGGGTCAGCCTGGAGTCGTCTTTGAGCAACATTGGACGGCTTCTGCCGTTAGACCGCGTGCCTAGTACAGTACAGTACTACTGCTTACGTTTTCCCCCTTGGGGCTAGCAGTTAGATCCACTGGTTCACTCTGGTTAATTGCCCTTTATCAGGCGGAGCCAATTTTCGGAAGAACCGTCAGGTTCGCCAGAATTGGCGAAGCTTATAAGGCCGTACACGTGAGAAAACATAGGAATAGGGGATGAAAATCCGTCAATCCATCCATACATACATCCATCCATACATACATCCACCGAATTTGTCCCGAATTTGCAAGCATAAGGGTGAGGTTCTTCCGAAAATTGGCTCCGCCGTAGAGTTTCAACGGGCAAGTTGCAAACACGCACGTTACTTGATACTACTTTTTGGCTGCGCAAACTCTTCCGCAAACTCTTCCGGCAAACGTTGTCCGTACACTAGTAGCGCGAAAATCGGAACGCAAAATTTGTTTCCACAAAATCTTTCAGCAAATCGTGTCCGTAGGCTTTCTAGCGGCCTGTCACCGCGTAGCGTCCGGCGCCCAAACTCTTCTAAGACGAGTAGCCAAACAACCTCCAGCCAATTTCGCCAGCATTAGAGGAAATATACGTAACGGCTGAGTAACGGTCTAATACATTTAGTAGCTCAGCGTAGGAGCGAGCCAAAACGATGCGTGCCAAGTTGAGCTTGAAATTGGCCTAGGCGTTTGGAACGGACGAGGGAAATTGGCAGGGAAAACGGCGAGGAGAGGACCGATTCAAGGGGTATTTGGCGGTTGCTGGCAAAAAGCGAGAAAGCTGACGGACGGATCTGACGTACTGACATAACAGGTTTAGTTGCGGTTCGGTTCAGCCACCGGCTTCCCAAAATAGGCCAGCAAACCGTCCGGCACCATGAGTTTGCATGGAATCGAGGCGTAATCCAGGGGATCACAGGCTGTGGCCGGCCGTACAGGTTCGGCTGTCTTGCTAGTGGGCGGGCTGTGTGAGCGGGAGTGTACGGCTGTGCTGGTACTCGCCGTTGAGGCACAAAAAGCCGTTGAGGCACAGAATCTGCCAAGTAGCGGGGGTTCGGGGGCGGAGCCCCCGATCTTGTTGCCCTTTATACTACTTTTTGGCTGCGCAAACTCTTCCGCAAACTCTTCCGGCAAACGTTGTCCGTACACTAGTAGCGCGAAAATCGGAACGCAAAATTTGTTTCCACAAAATCTTTCAGCAAATCGTGTCCGTAGGCTTTCTAGCGGCCTGTCACCGCGTAGCGTCCGGCGCCCAAACTCTTCTAAGACGAGTAGCCAAACAACCTCCAGCCAATTTCGCCAGCATTAGAGGAAATATACGTAACGGCTGAGTAACGGTCTAATACATTTAGTAGCTCAGCGTAGGAGCGAGCCAAAACGATGCGTGCCAAGTTGAGCTTGAAATTGGCCTAGGCGTTTGGAACGGACGAGGGAAATTGGCAGGGAAAACGGCGAGGAGAGGACCGATTCAAGGGGTATTTGGCGGTTGCTGGCAAAAAGCGAGAAAGCTGACGGACGGATCTGACGTACTGACATAACAGGTTTAGTTGCGGTTCGGTTCAGCCACCGGCTTCCCAAAATAGGCCAGCAAACCGTCCGGCACCATGAGTTTGCATGGAATCGAGGCGTAATCCAGGGGATCACAGGCTGTGGCCGGCCGTACAGGTTCGGCTGTCTTGCTAGTGGGCGGGCTGTGTGAGCGGGAGTGTACGGCTGTGCTGGTACTCGCCGTTGAGGCACAAAAAGCCGTTGAGGCACAGAATCTGCCAAGTAGCGGGGGTTCGGGGGCGGAGCCCCCGATCTTGTCCCCTACTAGTAACTACGATTTATGACGCCCGAAAACTTTGGCCGCGGCCGTAGGCCGAAGGTGGGGCCGTCCCCCGCGCCCCCTAGCGCGGGAGCGGACGACGTCCAGGACCGTTGCGAGATGGCCAATCGCGTAGTACAAAGAAAATCCCCAAACCTTGGAGATCGAGTCTGAGGTATTCTGAACGGGTGCTGAAATGCTGAACACGTTCAGACTTTCGCGGGCAGGTGGGGCGTCTCGCCAATCCGCGCGGCCTCAGGACGGTACGGCGCGTTGACTTTTTTAATCGTCAAACAAAAAGTCGCGAACCAATCTCTCCCAAACATCCCAGGCCTTTGTAGAATTTAGTAGAGGATACGAGCTGGCGCACAAGAACGCCTACTTAATGGTCGAGTAGTTTAAATAAGGAGTCGATAAATTTCACAACGGTGGAACGACGGTATGTGCAGTTCGAAAAATATAGAATGCGATTTTCTGAACGGATGGATCCAATTTTCAGGACGGGTGGAAGGTTCAGAGCCTAACAGGCGTTCAATCAGGGTGGGGTGAAATGGTTCAGGCCGAAAGTTGGCACATTTTCAATGGAAATACGAACGTAACGAAATTTCCAAGTATCTTCCACCGAAATATCTCTAAAGTATATCGCATGGTATAATCGCATGGAAAAAAGTCTTGCTGGGCAGTGGGAACTGGGAATTATTGGCAAAGCGTGCGGCATGCTCGGGGCGAAAAACAAAGTGACGTGCTGCGCGAGCAATTTTCCTTGTGCTGGCTGGCGATGGCAGGCAACGTAGGCTAGAAAATTGGGATGGGGAATGCGCAGCCATGGTTTTAGGCTTGGGGTGTGGCCAACGAGCTTCTGCTGTCGCCACATCATATTGGAAAGAACGCTGGATTTTTTGCCACGGGACGTAACCGGCGATGCCGATGGTGAGGCGTTTGTTTCGATGACCGGGGTAGTACCTGCTCTCTTTCTGATGCATTTTCATGGTTGCGTTCTTTCCATTTCGCCGAATCCACCTAGTCGCAGCAAAGACATAGCGTAGCAAGGGTCTGCGTTTTATTTTCTTAGCCGTGCAGGACGCCATCTTCATGGTCCTTCGCATGTCCTGTGTGAACGTCCGTTGCCCAAGGATCTGTGATGCTTTTTTCTGGAATATACTGGGCGGTGAAAGCCCCTCTGGATGCTTGCCTGGTCACGGGTTTGGGGCGTCATTTACTGCTGTACTGGCTGACATTCATGGTGCTTTCTGCGTAAGCTGACTTGCTTCGCACGTGGATTTTGACTGGACTGAAGAGCGCGTCTGGTAGCATGTTTACGTGGTGTATAAGGTGATCAATCAACCATTTGTTTATAGAAGGTGTGACAATAGAAGGTGTGTTATATATTTCTTCATCAAGCATGTCAAAAGTAATCTCCACTCGCTTACAACCTGAATTTTGCTTTGCTGGGTCTGCTGTGTTTGTGTCTCACTGTGCAGGCTATCCCCTTGGTTGATCAACCAGGTGATTTTTGGTGGCAGCGGGGCCATATACTCTTCTTGGCGTTTTTCATCCATGGCATGTCAACCAACGCATGCATGCCAGCCCCACCACACCCACGCATGCATGCCACTCCCCCCGCCAACCACCCACGCATGCCAGCCCCCCGACACACGCATGGCAGCCCCCCCCACACCCACGCACGCATGCCAGCCCTACCCCACATGCAGGCATGCATGCCAGCCACCCCCCACACCCACGCATGCATGCCAGCCCCTCCCACACCCACGCCCGCATGCCAGCTACCCCACAAACCCACGCATGCATGCCAGCGACCCCCCACATGCACGCATGCATGCCAGCCACCCCACCAACCCACGCACGCATGCCAGCCCATCACAAACCCACTTATGCATGCCAGCCACCCCCCACACCCACGCACGCATGCCAGCCACCCCACACACCCACGCACGCATGGCAGCCACCCCACCAACCCACACACGCGTGCCAGCCCCCCCCTAACCCCACGCATGCATGGCAGCCCCCCACCACACCCACGCATGCATGCCACTCCCCCCCACACCCACGCACGCATGCGAGCCCCCCCCACACCCACGCACGCATGCGAGCCCCCCACACACCCACGCACGCATGCCAGCCCCACCCCACATGCAGGCATGCATGCCAGCCATCCCCCACACCCACGCATGCATGCCAGCCCCTCCCACACCCACGCCTGCATGCCAGCTACCCCACAAACCCACGCATGCATGCCAGCGACCCCCCACATGCACGCATGCATGCCAGCCACCCCACCAACCCACGCACGCATGCCAGCCCATCACAAACCCACTTATGCATGCCAGCCACCCCCCACACCCACGTACGCATGCCAGCCACCCCACACACCCACGCACGCATGGCAGCCACCCCACGAACCCACACACGCGTGCCAGCCCCCCCTAACCCCACGCATGCATGGCAGCCCCCCACCACACCCACGCATGCATGCCACTCCCCCCCACACCCACGCACGCATGCGAGCCCCCCCCACACCCACGCACGCATGCGAGGCCCCCCACACCCACGCAAGCATGCCAGCCCCCCCCCATGAAGTCATAGTGGGCACCACGGAGTCATGCTATGTTTTAATTTTTTCAATTTAATAATGGGAATGACGGATGGTGCATGTGTGAACAAAGGAATGAAAGGATTGCCACTCAATGAATATTAATTAATGATGAAAATGGGAGTTTGCATGGGAGTGTTTGGTCCTTATGGCTGGCTTGCAAAAAGCAGTACCCAAATTTCGAAGTATTTGACAGCGAAATATCTGTAAAGTATATCGCATGGTATAATTAATTAATGAATGGTACGCTGAAATTCATTGTGCGGGCTCTCTCTGCATGTGATAAACAATTTTAGCTTTGAGGGCATGCAACAAGACATGCTAGCATTAAAATGAAAATAAATTATAACATGACTAGTTGGGAGATCATGTACGACATGTAGCATAATTACGTACATGGCCACAATTGTGCCAATCAGGGCCCTCCTCTAGGTAGACTGTGCTAGGCAATTACAATTAGACAAATAAGGTCATTCAAAAAGGTTTAATTCTTCACCTACCTCCATCCATCCAGCAAGGGAATATGTTAGCCAGTGCTACATGATGATCTCCCAACGGAGTCATGTTATGATGCGAAATAGTTCAGGATAAAATTTGTCAGAATTTCACTGGCGATACGAACGTAACGAAATTTCCAAGTATCCGACGCCGAAATATCATTGTTGTATCGAATGGTATGCTGAAATTCATTGTGGTTGTTTGGAATAAACGTACACCTATTTACCTGGAAATTCATTGTGGTTCTGTCCGAGCTGACAAATTTGTCAGAAATTTCATTTTCGATACGAACGTGACGAAATTTCCAAGTATCTCACGCTCGGAGAGCTTCCACGGTGTTCACGGGGAAGGGTCCGTTGCGCGTGGCGCACGGCGGCGGTTCGTCCCGGTCGGAATCGTCCGCTCGCGCGTCCTCCGTGGAAGGGTCTTGGCGCGTCGCGCGGGCCGGTGCGGTTGGCGCCCAGAAGGTCGACTATCGGCCTCTGGGCCGCTAGCGGCGAGTCACGTCCTCTCAAGTCGGGGAGGGGGGGCGATAGCCCCCCCTCCCCCACTTTTTTCTTGTTGCCCTTTATACTACTTTTAGGTCGGCCCATTTGTTCCGCAAACTCTTCCGGCAAACGTTGTCCGTACCCGAGTAGCGCAAAAATCCGAACGCCAAATTTGTTTCCGCAAAACCTTTGCGCAGATCCCATCCGTAGGCTTTCTAGCGGCCTGTCACCGCGTAACGTGTGCCGCCCAAACTCTTCTAGCCAGGGAACCAAACAAATACCTGCCAACCGTCAATCAGTAAAAGCGTTTCGAGTAGAAACGGCCGTAACCTCCTCGTAACCGTGAATTTTTCCGAGTAGCTAAGCGCCGAAGCCTTGCGTTTCGAGTTGAGCTTGAAATTGGCCTAGGCGTTTGGAACGGACGAGGGAAATTGGCAAGGAAAACGGCGAGGAGAGGACCGATTCAAGGGGTATTTGGCGGTTGCTGGCAAAAAGCGAGAAAGCTGACGGACGGACCTGACCTACTGACAGACCAGGTTTAGTTGCGGTTCGGTTCAGCCACCGGCTTCCCAAAATAGGCCAGCAAACCGTCCGGCACCATGAGTTTGCATGGAATCGTGGCGTAATCCATGGAATCACAGGCTGTGGCCGGCCGTACAGGTTCGGCTGTCTTGCTAGTGGGCGGGCTGTGTAAGCGGGAGTGTACGGCTGTGCTGGTACTCGCCGTTGAGGCACAAAAAGCCGTTGAGGCACAGAATCTGCCAAGTAGCGGGGGTTCGGGGGCGGAGCCCCCGATCTTGTCAACTACTATATTACGATCGTGTTGCGCAAGGGAGAACCCCGAACATCCTGACATCGCCGCGGGCGCCGTACCGTACGGCCTGATCGCAACCCCACGCCCGAGGGCCAATCCTGAAATCCTGCGGAGCCGCGAGTAACGGCCCGTAACCGCCGGCCTGAACGCCGTCACACACTTCTAAGATCGAGTCTCAGGAGTTCTGAACGGAAGCCGAATTCAGCAAAATGCGCGAGAAATGCCGGGGGGCATATACGGATGGGAGGGTAGTTGTTTACCGAAGCAGCTAAGCCCAAACATCGTAGTAGATTTACTAAGGGTTCAGTCAGAACTGGAAATTTTGAGTGTTCAGACTGAACGGGAAATGTGCAGAAAATTGAGTTCGAACCCTAGTCTGAACGGTTTTTCGGTTAAACTTTCGGTTCGGCCTACTTCCCACGCAATTTCCGTGCCAATTTTTGCGAGATGACTGAACTGAACGTGTTCAGACGGGGAGCGTTGCAAAAAACGGCTCGAAACTGTGAAAAGCAAGGGACTCCGCCCAAAAAACGGCCGTACGAAACCGAAATTTTTGGGCTCCCGCTGGCCCCCCCAGCCTCGGACCCTGACAAAAATACGGACTAGAAGTGTTCAGGCTGAACGGGGAAAGTTGGACCGGTCGAACCGTACCAAATTTTAGTTCGCATGCAGGGCGGGGCGAGCGTCGCGTCGAACGCACCAGGCTGGGCAGTGGCAATGGGTAAAGTGACCGTGAACAATAAAAGCGGCATGGTCGGGGCAAAAAACTTACATGAAACAAAGCGACGTGATGCGGAAGCAACCATAGTTGTTGCTGGCTGGCGATGGCGGGCGACGTAGCATGTGAAATCGGGATGGGGAATGCGAATTCATGGCTTTTATACATCCAAAGTTTGTATTGGAAGAGTACGTAGGAAACTTTCGGAGCTGGCGGGGCGTCAACCCCGTGCTACCTGCGTGGGAGAGGTCCGTGTCGCTATGGCTTTTGCTGTACAATAGCCAGCGACCTGGAAATTGAACGTCGTCATCAGATTGTTTTGTTTCAGTGTCGTCATTCTTCAGTTTTACGTATTTCACGCCTTGTAAAATCAGTTTTGCTGTTCATGGAAGACGTGGGATGGGGCAAACGAATGTCTGGTGTCACAATAGACAATTGCGATTGAGCGCTGGATTGCTTGGCACGGGACGAACGCTGGCGATGGCGATTTGTGTCAAAGATGTGGTCAATGTATCTGCTTTTATCTAATGTGATTTACGTTTACCGTAATCTTATGCAATTTCCCTTTTTCCAGACGAATTTTCTTGGTCGCAGCGTGCACATACCGGACCAAGAGTCTGTCTTCCATTGTCGTATCCGTGGGGTGCGTCCTCTTCATTCTCCCTGGGAATGTCATTGCCACGTTATCCGTGTTGCTTTCTTCTGGAACAGACTGGGCAGGGAAAGCCCATGATTGCTCATGGATGATTGCTCATGCACCAATTTTGGGAGTCGTTGACTGCTGTGCTGCCTGACGTTGATGGTGGTTTTGCGTGTGATAAGCTGCCTTGCTTTGCACGTGAGTTTTCACTGGGCTGTATGGGTGAAGGTGAGCAACTAGGGGTGTGTCATGCTGTGCTATATTGCTTCCATCCAGCATATCCAAAGTTAGCCCAAGTGGCTTGAACACTGAACATTTTGCTTTGCTTTAATGGCTGTGCAATATTTGTGTTGTGCAGATTTTTACTGGGATGAAGCCAAATTCACGCATGGGTAGACAGTTTGCTGCACGTGAATTTTTACTGGGCTGTACGTGCAGGTGGGCAACCATGTGTTGTGCCATTTTTCTACGTGGATTCATCATATTTGCTGTCAAACGTAGGCCCCATTGGCTTGCACACTGAATTTTGCTTTGCTTGCTGTGTAATTTTGATGTCTCATTGTGCAGGCGTGCCCGCTACCTGTTCAACCAGGTGTGCTTTGCATTGTGCCAGCGGGGCCATGTTTTTTTCCTTTGCTTGTGTAGGCAGGCAGGCTGGCAGGGGACATGGGGCGCGAGGCTTGGGGCGTGGGGTATGTGGCATGGGTCAGGCAGCCAGCCAGCCAGCCAGCCAGCCAGCCAGCCAGCCAGCCAGCCAGCCAGCCAGCCAGCCAGCCAGCCAGCCAGCCAGCCAGCCAGCCAGCCAGCCAGCCAGCCAGCCAGCCAGCCAGCCAGCCAGCCAGCCAGCCAGCCAGCCAGCCAGCCAGCCAGCCAGCCAGCCAGCCAGTCAGCCAACCAGCCAGCAAGGCAGCCACATGCACGAGATGTGATTATTGGCAAGCCAGCCAGCGGAGGCACCACAGGGAGGAGGGCATGGGGACAGGGGGAGGGGGGAGGGGGCGGGGGGCAGGGTCCAGGCGGCAGGGGGCAGGGGGAGCCTTTCTGAAGCTATGAGTCACAGGTCGTGGGGACAGGGGGCGGGGGCAGGGTCCAGGCGGCAGGGGGCAGGGGGAGCCTTTCTGAAGCTATGAGTCACAGGTCGTGGGAACTAGGGCATGGGGCAGGCCCTCAGCCACCTGCACGTGATGTGGTCAGAGGCAAGTCACAAGCAGGGGCACAGTGGGCAGGTGGGACGGGGCAGGGGACCTGGGGCACGAGCCATGGGGAGTGGGGCGTTGGGCAGGCAGGTAGGGGTGGTACATACGCACATGCCCTGCCATGCCCTGCCCTGGGTTGTCACACGTTGTTATGGGGTGCATATTTGCCAGCCAGCCAGCCAGCCAGCCAGCCAGCCAGCCAGCCAGCCAGCCAGCCAGCCAGCCAGCCAGCCAGCCAGCCAGCCAGCCAGCCAGCCAGCCAGCCAGCCAGCCAGCCAGCCAGCCAGCCAGCCAGCCAGCCAGCCAGCCAGCCAGCCAGCCAGCCAGCCAGCCAGCCAGCCAGCCAGCCAGCCAGCCAGCCAGCCAGCCAGCCAGCCAGCCAGCCAGCCAGCCAGCCAGCCAGCCAGCAAGGCAGCCACATGCACGAGATGTGATTATTGGCAAGCCAGCCAGCGGGGGCACCACAGGGAGGAGGGCATGGGGACAGGGGGAGGGGGGAGGGGGCGGGGGGCAGGGTCCAGGCGGCAGGGGGCAGGGGGAGCCTTTCTGAAGCTATGAGTCACAGGTCGTGGGGACTGGGGCATGGGGCAGGCCCTTAGCCACCTGCACGTGATGTGGTCAGAGGCAAGTCACAAGCAGGGGCACAGTGGGCAGGTGGGACAGGGCAGGGGACCTGGGGCACGAGCCATGGGGAGTGGGGCGTTGGGCAGGCAGGTAGGGGTGGTACATACGCACATGCCCTGCCCTGCCCTGCCCTGGGTTGTCACATGTTGTTATGGGGTGCATATTCGCCAGCCAGCCAGCCAGCCAGCCAGCCAGCCAGCCAGCCAGCCAGCCAGCCAGCCAGCCAGCCAGCCAGCCAGCCAGCCAGCCAGCCAGCCAGCCAGCCAGCCAGCCAGCCAGCCAGCCAGCCAGCCAGCCAGCCAGCCAGCCAGCCAGCCAGCCAGCCAGCCAGCCAGCCAGCCAGCCAGCAAGGCAGCCACATGCACGAGATGTGATTATTGGCAAGCCAGCCAGCGGGGGCACCACAGGGAGGAGGGCAGGGTCCTGGCGGCAGGGGGCAGGGGGAGCCTTTCTGAAGCTATGAGTCACAGGTCGTGGGGACTGGGGCATGGGGCAGGCCCTCAGCCACCTGCACGTGATGTGGTCAGAGGCAAGTCACAAGCAGGGGCACAGTGGGCAGGTGGGACGGGGCAGGGGACCTGGGGCACGAGCCATGAAACTTATGGCATGGGGAGTGGGGCGTTGGGCAGGCAGGTAGGGGTGGTACACACGCACATGCCCTGCCATGCCCTGCGATCCCGCAAAAGGGCACCGTGGGGTCTTGTGGGTTGTCACACGTTGTTATGGGGTGCATATTTGCAGGGACATGAAGATGGGTGACGGCGCCGTAACCGAGACGTGTGTGGTGGCAACATGCCGCCTGGATACCAGCTGGCCTTGCTTCGTTAGATACATTTATGGCTGCATGTGATGGCGTGCCCTTCCCGTGGTCACAGTGGTCACAGTGAGGGCCTGTGGTTGCATCATACTGGTGGTGGTTATAAAGAAGTTAGCGAATACAAAACTGTCTTTCTTAAGATGATTTTGAAGTGGGCATGAGCGATCGTGCACATGCTAACATTTGATGGCCATTCCATGGTGAAGTTGGGAATTGGATGGGATTGTTTGATAAAGATGCGGTGGTGTGTCTTAAAATGAGCTGTGCTAATCTCATTATGAAGTGCTCAAGACAACTCATTATAATAAATCAGAGTTGGAACAAACATTGTCTGTATCATGCCCCAACTTGAACACTACATGAAGTGTGACACCTATGCTACGTGTGTTGCGGGCTAGCTGTGTCAGCAAACAATTTTAGCTTTTAGCCCTCAAATCGTGTCCAACTCGCGCCTAACAATAGGAGCCAGTTGCACCTTGCATGGTAATGTCCACAAACTAACCTAAAACAGTTTAGTGTCCATACTGGGACCAAAGCACACTCATATAGGGACTTTGGTCTGGCAGGCCCCCAGCGGCTTGGCCGGCCAGGGCGTCATATTGTGACCTGGCCTGGCCCCAAGGGCATTCCCAAAAGGGTAGGGAAACATGCCACGAACTACACCCAGATGTTGCTGGATGACCTACTCGTCCCAGCCATAACTCATAAAAAATGCCTACAATATTTGGAACGAATCCATGCATCGATGCTCCTACACCAATCAGTTTTCTGCACCGCCATAGCCTCGACTTTGCATGTACGTAATTATTTCGTCCCAGTGGACCTTTAGCGAGATGACTTGCCTGAATGTGTTCAGATGGGGCGCGTGCCAGGAAACGGCTCGAAGCTGGGAAAAGCAGGGGGCTCCGCCTGCGGACGGGCCGCACGAAGCCGAAATTTTATGGCTCCCGCTGGCCCCCCCGCCTCGGCGCCTTCGGCCACTGCCCCTTCGCGCAGCGCGCCCCGCGTGGCGCCGGCGTTCCCGAGGACGCACCCCGCGGGTGTACGCGCCAATCGCCCGCTCAGGCGCCAAAAAGTCCGGGCCCCGAAGGGGCCCCCAACTTGTTGCCCTTTATATTACAATTTTAGACAGCGATTTGTTTGCGCAAACCCTAAAAGCAAACTGTTGCCGCGTGCGAGTAGCGTTCCGCGGCGACCGCGATTGGGGGGTCGACCGTAGGGGTTCCCTTACATGCGTGCCGTTGGCTTGGTTGCGTCCACTGGTTGCGCGGCAAAGTTTGGCCCATTTGTGCCACCATTGCGGCCAAACTTTTGTCAGACAGCGTTTTGGCTGGCGTGCCTAAAGTTGTTTGCCCAAACTCTTGCCAAAAGTGTTGCGCAAACTCTTCCGTATTCGAGTAGCGTGGCCTATTGACCACAGAATTTCGGCATTGCGACCGATTCAAGCGGTATGTGTGCGACAAACGTGGTGGGGTTGTTGCCCGGTTATTGGCCGGGAACTAGCGTCAGTTTGACCACAGAATTGTTGCCCAGTCGCTGCGTGTTGGTTCGTCACTTTGCATGTCGACTGGGTATTTCTTATTCCGGGGCCCAATGGCCGGCGCCGCGCCAGACTCGCCCGCCTTTGGGCTTGCATGTTGCCCGGTTGCTGCCTGGTTTTTGCGTGTCGTGGCGACCGCAGTCGCTGCGTGCCAAAGGACAGCTCGGTAGCGTTGCTTTCAATGATTTCAACAGATTTTAACGGATGCAACGAAGGCACGAAGGGACGAAGACAACGATAGCATGCGGAATGCAGAGAAATCATGCGAACTCGTGAAAGAAGGTCGTTGAATGATGTTGTTTGTGCATTTTGAAAAGTCAGGTGTTGTGGGATTCAATCAACGGCAAGGAAGCGTTTATACTGGCCTTTGAGTCGAAAGTGTGCTGCTTTACGTCAAGATTTCCATAACTATCGGTTTGCGCCACCAGTCTCGCGGGATGCGCGTCCTGCATGGAAGGGGGAAAATTTTTATCAAGGAGACATCTAGCGCAGGCCAGAAATCGGGAGAATTCGGACCCTTTCTTATGCCCCCGGGCGAGGGACGATACCTTTCGTGGTGGGATCTACTTTGTGGTGGGATCATCTTTTGTGGTGGCTCGCGCCTTGACACCTCACAGGCATGCAACGTAGATAACATCATTAAAACTCCGGCGGCGCTGCAGGGCGGCATGGCAAGGGATCTGGCGCTATCTGACGGGAAAGAAGGCATAACCTCACGTTGATAACGTTGCTAAGAAGCGAAACATGTCGGCTGTCGGGGTTTTATCGAGTGGTTTTTGAGTGGTTTGTTGGAAGGTGTTTGCTGCAGGCTGCTCAGTTGTATGTAAATATTGAGGCAATTAAACGTTTCTTAGCACCGGCTTCACTGTGCTTGGAGGCTTCACTGTGCTTGGAGGCTCACCAGCTTGTGTATTTTTAGCAAACGGATGTGTTGGAAAGAAAGTGACATGGGTTGATCTGAGGGGCATACTGCACGGGTGAAACGCATGCAGGTAGGGAGTATCATTGGTAAGGCTGTATGTTATGTGTATACATATCTTGCGTATGCGTAGGTTGCATTATGCGTATGCGTATATTGAATTTGGCCTTGTGGCAAGCTTTGGTTTCTTACCAAAGGGTTGTGCTGGAAAGAAAGGTGACAGGGGTTGATCTCAGGGGCATACTGCATGGGCGAAACTGCACTAGGTACTCCTTACCTGTCCGGTCATTGGTAAGGCACGGTGCGTGCCAGGGGTTGACCTGAGGGGCGTACGGCATGGGTGAAGCTGCATGTACGTATGCCCAATACCTATCATCATTGGTAACGCACTGCGTGACAGGGGTTGATCTAAGGGGCATACTCCATGGGTGAAACTGCATGTAGGTAGAGGGCATCTTTGGTAAAGCAGTATATAATGCCAGGTATACATGGTTGTCTCCTTGATACATATATTTCAGGTTCTTCTTTTCGGGGTTTAATTTCCCTATGTTGCATGCCATTCTCACCCGCCTCTAATATTCTCAATGAATGCATATATTGCTTCCACTCCGGGCGACCAACTTTACTGTAAATTGTCCTACGGTATAACCGGTTGTGATAAATTAATGGATGAATAGATTAATGTCGCGCTCATGGTCCTCCCTGCCTTACCAATGAAATATAAATGCTTCCGTAACGCTCAATAAATGTCACAACTAAACCTAACGCACAAGCAATGATATACGCATACGTAATTTACACGTACCTCCGTCTGAACATCGCACAGTGAACAAAGTGCAAGACGTGTTCGCTGTGTTACCCCAACGGTTACAAATGCTTACGGCCTCAGTCGCACATCTCCGTAGCGCAATGGGAAGGGCAAATGTCTCCAGAATCTCCGATTGGCCGGGAACTAGCGTACGATTTTCACAGATTTTCACTCCAGTTGGTCGCCCGGACTGGAATATTTGCTCGCGTTCAGTGGGCCCTAAATGTGCACACGTTCCGTAGACGGTTGTAGTAGAGTAGGTGACGTGTCCGGCCGGAGACCGGCCACAAACGCCGGACAGGCACAATATTGGTTACTACCGGGGGCCCGGGGGCGAAGCCCCCGTTCTTGTAATAATTAATACAGTACAGTGCATACTGTATGTGTTGAGCTTGAGTTGAGTTGAGTTGAGTTTATTCCCGCGCCTGTGGTCCGACAGGATTATTATTAGTGGATCCATAACCCCATAGGCTGGTCCGACCTTACAGTATGGGGCTGGTCCGACCAAACAGATGAGTAAGGACTTGGTTCATATGGGTGGATTTCCTGGTGGATTTCGTGATTATTAACGCGCCGGCTTGTCAGAGTTGCCTAGCGATGGCCAAGTCGATTCTTACAGTCGTTGGCAGTCGGCACAATTGCAATTTATCCAGTAAATCATGATAAATTTGTGGAATCACGATATATATACAGGGCTAATCAGTGAATTATTGGTAAGTTTAGCAACAGGGGGGGCTGTTACCGTCGACTCGTACCCTGAGTGCGAACCCTTCCGGTGCTAGTTGCTGTCATGTGCAGGAAGCGGCAAACCAAGTCCCTATCGACCATGCAGTACCAAGTTGCCATCGTCCTTCCCTGAGAATAGCTCCAATACAAGCCCCGTGATTATGTGCATGAACAAGCAGTTCATTGGCATCTTGGAGCACCGCCGGCAAACCTACTGCATTATTCAAAGTAAATAAAACCTGCTCAACTTTTTATCATAACTATGGTGTCTCACCGACAGGTCCATCATGCGCCAGTCCTGATTATCAAATGGGGCAATTCTCATCATTCAGAGCTCTCTACCATTCGCTGTCGTTGCCTATGGATTGGCCGTCAATAGTCGCAGCTAGAAGCCCAGAACCCCATTACATTGGATGTACTAGGGGTCGTGAACCTGGGTGGGTATGGTTTTGCAAACGACTGAAACGAGCCGGCAAAGCCTGCAGACGCGTCCTTCGTGGTCCCTACCACACCCCGTTATGTTCAAATGTGACTCGGTTACTAGTATAACTGTGTCTAACGCTTTATCTATGAGACATGAACCAGCACAGGCTTCAACTCATGAGGGTTAAGGTCCTCGTTCTCGATCCTGCCCTCGCCTAAGGGGCGGAAATGTGGGTGCTCACGGCTGCGTAACATCCAGATTACATGGCACGTCACCCGCATGTACCGTGGGTTACATTTTACAGGTCAAATATGCCGCGTGTGCGACGGGAGTAGCTATACCTAGGCATGCCGCTCATTTGTAGCACTAATAGGCAACATAGACTACAACTGGCAAGGCATCTGGCCCGCACCATTAACAGGTGACACGCCTCGAGGCCCCAGCGCAGGGCTGCGGTCTGCTCGATCAGCCTGGCCGTCGCCTGCTACGGTGGGGCGGCCCAGCCAAAGTCGCCAAACGCCGACCGGGGCCCCAAACGTTCCGGGATCAACTACAGGCAGACATGGGGGCCCTCGGCCTCTTATTGAATGGAAAAAGATGCAGGACAAGCTGCTTGATACAATCAGGTAGTTGAGGCAAGAACAAGTCCGGTAGGGAAGGCACGGCTCACCCTACATTGTCGGAAGTGTGTCAATCACGCCCCTGACCCATAGACAATGGTTATTGCTACGCAATTAGAAACAGTTAGATTGATTAATTAATTCATTATATTTGATCAATTAACGTGCTCCCGTTGGGGAGTCACGGAACACTAGGTGCTTTTAATCCCTGTACACGGCTAGCTTGTGCACAGCAGGAAGGGGGCAGAGACCCCCCCTTCCCTCATGCCTCAGGCATGCCACAGGTGCAATCGGACACTACTGCAAACGACCCGGCATCCACTGTGGGTGCAATAGGACCCGTGTGAGCATTGCATTAATTATAATCAAGGAGACAACCAGCGCAGGCCAGAAATCAGGAGAATCCGGACCATGGTAGCTCGAGCCTGCCATTATCTTGTCCGCGTTTTCGAGTCGTTCAGGATGATGAATATTGCATTACTGTGAGCTAGGGCGTGAGCAAGCAAGCATGCAGTGCTAGGCGGTATTATAAACTTACCTAGGCTGGCTGGTTTCAGTTAGGCTACCGTACGGGCCAGCTAGGCCAAACAGGCATGGCTATTCCTTCCACCATGCATGAGCATTGCCCAAGCATGGCATGTCTAATTAATTAATCAATGGCATGTCTAGCTAGGAGTGTGTCAAGGTATGCATCACTCGATCATAAACATAATTTTATTCGTTACCCCGATATTCACAGTCTCCTTTCCCACACAGCAAAATATGGTGTTGTTCTTTCTCAGTTACATCGTTTTTCCCGTCTTTGTTCTTATCGTGTTGATTTCATCACGACTCTTGTTGAACTCTTGCAGCGTTTATTGGTCAAAGACTATGACCGAGCCATTATGCTCCGTCAAGTCCGATGTTTTTTGCAACGTCACCCACATCTGTTCGGTGCTGCCCCTTGGCACACGCTCTACAAACAGGTCGTGGACCGGCTGGATCGCATAGTATCTCCGCACATCTGAACCCTGTGATGCCAGATCTCCTTTGCGGCCGTTCCGAGCTTGGCACTGGATTCGTTGTCCACATCGTCGCGTCGCTGCCGCAACACGATGTTTTCTGGCATCCGCGGGCTTTTGGTTCCCGCCGCACATTTGAAAGTGCTGTCCTCCGGCTTTTTGCCTTTGCACCGTGTGCAGTTCTTGGACGTTTGGAATCATGGCATGGCTAACGTGATGACTGACTAGCTAGACCTTTTCAGTGGTTTTCCATTTGCGGGTATTTCCTCGTAAATGGTGGGAGAGCGATCGCAGCAATGGTGCTCACCACTAGACACTCCCGGCCAGTTAGGCTAGAAACACACGCCCTGATCAAGCATGCTGTTTCCGGCCCCACCGTCTAGGTCATCTAGTCGCTCCACACGTAAGCCAGCCATAATTTCAATGCACAAGGATACACATTTCCATCACCATTCATCTTCATCATCCTGAACGACTCGAAAACGCGGAAAAGATAACGGCAGGCTCGAGCTACCATGGTCCGGATTCTCCCGATTTCTGGCCTGCGCTGGTTGTCTCTTTGATAATTACCCATAATAAGAAGGGCTGGCGTACGGCTGTCTATGATAAGCGCAAGGATCCTAAATATCAGCTAAATCCTTTTATTCGCTACCCCGATATTCACAATCTCCTTTCCCACACTGCAAAATATGGTGTTGCTCTTAGTCAGTTGCATCGTTTTTCCGTCTTTGTGTTTATCGTGTCGATTTCATCACGACTCTTGTTGAACTCAATTGCATCGTTTGTTGGTCAAAGACTATTACCGAGGCAGTATGCTCCGTCAAGTCCGGTGTTTTTTGCAACGTCACCCACATCTGTTCGGTGCTGCCCCTTGGCACAAGCTCTACAAACAGGTCGCGGACAGCCGGGCTGGATCGATCGCGTCGTATCTCCGCACATCTAAACCCTCAGATCAGAATCTAAACCCTAGCTGTGATGCCAGATCTCCTTTGCGGGCGTTCCGAGCTCTGCACTGGATTCGTTGTCCACATCGCCGCGTCGCTGCAGCAACCCGATGCTTTCTGGCATACGCGGGCTTATGGTTCCCGCCGCACATTTGAAAGTGCTGTCCTCCGGATTTTTGCCTTTGCACCGTGCGCAGTTCTTGGACGTTTGGAATCATTGAATTGAATTGAATTGTAACATAACTCCGTTGGGAGAATATGTAGCACATATCCCTGAGAAGGGGCATATGGTTTTTATACATTCTAGGCTACTTCCTGCAAGAGTGGAATGTAAGCAGCACTTGCTCTAGGTGCCTCAAGGGCACCGGCACCCTCATGATCTTCACACTATGCCCAGCTATACCATCCGACACCGCCGCCTCCTCTTTGCCGGCCATCTTGCCCGCACAGCCCAGGTGAATACCGATGTGGGCCCTGCCGGGGGGCTTAAGGGGACGGGACACCCCCGAATTTTTTGGCGCCAAAAAATTCGCGCCGGAGCCGAAGGTCACAAATTTCACGTGCACGGTGCGCGCACCCCTTGCGGAAGTGGCCATGGCGACTGCGTTCAGGCGAAACTACCACACTAGGGCAGGCGAAATGCAAAAATTTTACTCGAATCTAAAAGGAGATGAGTTTATGATGTTAGTTTGTGGCGGAAATCAGCTGGTTTACAATATCGCTGTTGTTTTTTTATGCCATCGGCATGGGGGGTAATCTGAATTTTTTGGTCGCGCGGAATGAAATAGAATTCATGATAGCGGCTGTAAAATAGCGGTTTTGGGGGCTGTTCTGACCTTGAAGCAGGCATTAATATCGGTTGCATCGAATTCTAAACCGAGCTGGTGCTTTTTGCCAGATTTTCGGCCATTATCGGTAAGTAATTGTTCAGACCTGCGCAGTGCGTGTCTGACCTGTCCATGGAAGAACGGCTGTTGTTGCGCGCCTGGGCGAGGGATTTACGAGGGCAAGGTATAGATTTGTCGCGAACGTTATCTGCTATCGGTGCTTTCTTCTATGAGCTCATCGTTCGAGGTTTTTTGCGTTCTTTTTGGGCAGTTTCCGCCAGCTAGCTCGCCGTCGCTTGCCGTTGTGTTGTCGAATACCTGGCAGCTTTAGATTGTTTTCGTTGATGTCGTGATCAGGGCCGCTTCAGTCGCAGCCTATAGCTCTTCGGGAAGGTATAAGGCATTTCATAAAACGTGTTCTGGCAAGGATGTTGTGCGTATGGACGCTTCTTGTTGTTTGAGAGTGACGCACCCTCTCCTCACAGGCCGCAGCGGCATCACAGCGCTCATGCGGTGAAGGGCCGCCAATGGTTTCTTTGCATTTTATCGTGCAGGGATGGAAGTGTTATAGTGATGATGATGTTGGAGATATTGCATTTGTGTGACTGCATGTAGATAGCTGGCACCAATGGTTGTTTGAGCTTTCCTTTGTTATGATGATGTGACAAGACTACAATGTGCTGAGCCAACCATGGTTGACATGCATGACTGCATGCAAGCTATATATACCATGTTCTTACTTGGTTCCTTGCCCTCCATAGTCCCAGTTTGTCATCCATGCCGGGGAGGACAGTTTAGGAGGTGTTGTTGTGTTGATTAGCTTGGTTGGCATCAACCTTACACTCTAACCTGGGAGAAACATAGGAAATGCCGCTTAGGCATGTTAGGGCTACCACCGTCAAGGCTATGCACATATTTACAAGGCTGGCCATGCTGGAGGGATGATGAAGACATATGAGGTGCGTGGCCACCCCTTTGTACTTTGTAAACATACTCTGCATGGTTTTGGTGCATGTTGGATGGCATATTAAGTGGCACTGTGGGGTTACTAACTTACTGAGTGGTCCTTGGCGCCTTGTCATGTGGTCATATAGGAAACCCATCAACTTGAGCAGTTCTTGTCGCAATGACCCCCCACATTGAGCATGCGTTGCCGTCAGCGTGCAAGAGTTGATTATGTGTGCTTTGGTCAGTTTGCAGATGTCTTTGATGAAGAAGGAGGTGCTAGTGTGGCTAAATGGTTACTCTAATTTCCTTGTAGCGTCTACATGGGTGGCTGTCTTGGAATGGTTGTAACTTGGGCAGTTCTTGTCAGAATGGCGTCAAACCTTGAACATAGGAGGTACCATATGTGCAGAGAATGGTAGTATGTGGTTTGGCCAGTTTTCATGAGGCTTAGATGTATAAAGGGGTGTTAGTGTGGTTAAATACTAGCTAAAACCTCTCTTAGCTTCGTCACAGGTGGCAATCTAGGAATATCCATCAAATAGGGCTGCGCTTGTCAGAATGACCTGAAAATTTGGGGCTGCATGTCCCCCAACCTCTAGTATTTGGGAATATATGATTTGGCCCTATTCCATGTGTTTATGATTTGATAATTTTTTTTTTCATTAAAAAAGTACCCTTTTTGCGGGAAAATCCATCAATGTGTGTAAACATGATTATTTTGTGCTCAAAATTAGGTAGCATTTCTCAAAAGTCAGGGAACTATATGGGAATATATGATTTGGTCCCAATATGTTTGCCCACTGCCCTAGGAAAAATGTGACTAGAATAGCGTCTTTTTCTATTTTTAGCGCGTTACCGGTGCCCTGTGGGGGCTAGTACCCCCCCCAAGTGGCTGGAAATTTTTTTTTTTATCATATTAATGGTCCCCAATCATCATTGGATTTTTAGCACATGCATAGGTATGGTTTCCAGAAAAGTGCCCTTTAGGGGTGTCCCCTCCGGGCCAACCAGGTAGACACCTCCTCCTATGGCAGGGTCCCCTTGTCCCATCGCAACCCACTGGCAAACTTGCGCGCGCCGGGCACCGGCGCGGCGCGACCCGGACCTATGTGACACAACTGCTTGAAGATGCAGGGCTTCTGGGACTATCCGTACTCCGCGCCCGCATGATTGACAAGGAGAAATGGGCTGCCATCTGCGATAAGCACCTCCCCGAGGGGTATGCTCCTGTTTTCTCCCCACGGGGCCCGCGGCCCGTTGCTAGCCAGGGTAGAAGTCCGCAGGTGGAGGTTATTGGTCCTGAGGATAGCCGCTACACTACCGCCTCGTCTGCCATTACAGTAGAGTCCTGACAGCTCGGATGAGGATTACATCCCCATCTAGTGCTTAACGGTTGGGGGATGATGCAGACGATATTTGTCTAAACTTTTGTGTAATTATTTTTCTAATGAGATTAGCATAGTACTCCGTGGCATGCCTTTGCGCATGACACGCAAGTACTTACTTTACTTACTTACTTATGCCCAGCTAAGGGGGAGTATGTCATGTGGGGGAAGATCATCATGGCTATACAGGAGCTAGGGCATGGCTTCTCGACAGAGAGCATCTCTCTGCATGGCATAGCATGGCTAAATTCTTAATGCAACATCCATGGGGGTCCCATTATAGACATAGCATGGCTAAATCCACTCTCTCTCCCGTCTTTGGACTGCCATGCAGGACAAGGAGCGGTGGAAGAAGATTGTCAAGGCACACACGCCCGACCCTGTGGGCAAGCCACCTCCCCCCAAGCGGAGGAGGCGTTTTGATGAGTAGTGTAGTTAGGCTTTTCTAGATAGAGTTAGGATAGTTCGATCACGCGGCTTCCTCCACCCCATCCATCATGAAATATGTGCTACATGACCTCCCCACGGAGGCATGTTATAATTTAATTTAATTTTTTTAATGGCTAAATGTTGAAGGCATCATCCATGGGGGCCATTATGGGCGCACATGCGCGGGGGCCACATGCTAGGCTAAGCCTTACTAATCTACACTACTGGTATATGGACCTATTTGTCCAGAGGCCTCAATTGAGGCCTTTTGGCTCAATTGAGGCCTTTTTTACCAAGATCTCACAAAGTACGGTATTTTGGCGGGAAGGACCGGTCCTATGGGTCGTCCGGCCCCAGTGGCGCGAATCTGGTACATGTGCTGAGCGTCCTGACCCGTTGGGGTCGACAGGGGTCGACGGTTACTGAAAAATACGTGAGGTGGAAAAGTACCTATTTTGGCCACTTTCGTGCAACGGGACGAGGAATTTTCACGAATGCACGACCATGGAGGCCTCGAGTAAAATGGACCGTATGGCCACGTTCGTGCATCATTTCGAGCAGTATGGAGCGCGTTGGGCAGATAAATTATCCTTGAAGCTAGCCCGACCGCTAAATGTGTCAAAAGCCGATTTATAAATTCGTGGGGTCGTTATTTGTGTGCTGAATGCCAGGTTAGTGAAGTTCAGATGGGGCGTAGATGGCGTTGATAGTGCGCCTGCCAGCAGGACGATGCTTCGATATGGTGGGAAGGAGACTAGCGGAACGGCGGGGGGGGATGTTGGGGCAGCCGTGACTAAAGGGGCGCTGGTTATATTCGAGCCTTTTGTCGTGAATCCATAGGTAGAGGAAGGGGTGTTTTTAGCTAGGAAAAACTGGGTTGCGGACAATAAACGCGCGCGCGCCCCCAGATATGGGAGCGCAAGTATGCGAACAGCGCTGGTGAGGCCGCTGCAGCCGCTTTCATACGTCAATGGACGACGCATGGAGCGTCTGTCCGGCCAGATTAGCGGGCTGCATCGCTTCCGGACAACTTGAAAACGCCGAGCTTGAACAGCTTTTCTGATGCAGCCACGTTCAGCGCCAACGCATATGCGTGCTTAGTGATCCCGGGTGTGAGGGGTGTGAAAGGTAAGTGCGTCCTGGTGGTAGAAAGGGAATGGCATCGATTTGCTTGTGATATCGCCAGTTTTTAGCTGCCTATCGGCGCCTAATGCCGAGGTGACTAAGGCAGGCTATCTTACTTCGTGCAGTGCTCTGCGGCTGGCCCCCACTGTGTAGACGTGTTTGCTTTCCATAAGAAGCATGGCAGGTCCTGCCATGCTGGCCATGTCTCAGGCAACCCTTGCAAAGCTTAAAATCAAGCTAGAGGTCTAGAAGACAGTGCAAATGGTGTCCAGTTATGCTTGTATATCTTGCCATGTGCTGTTCATCTGCTGCCGCGGCAGCAAACCCCTGTCAGAATATACCGTAACAACGTAGATATTGGGGCTAAGTGAGTGAAGCTAAGCGCTTGGAAGGTCACACCTATCATTATAATGCATGATCCTTGTGCGTGTTTGTAATAGAGGCTTTGGATTCCTCATGGTTACGTGCAATACCCATGGCAGGCTGTTGCTGCCTGCAGTGCTGCGCGACAGCCCCGGCCGTGCAATTGTGTATGAGGCGTCCCTTGGGGGAGCATGCCATGTCATGCCATGCTTACCGTGTTGTGGGGAAACCTCGAAAGGTCCAAAAGACACCTAAGAGGCAGAGGGAACTGAGTACTACCGCCTTTTTTCTGCTTGCATCTATGGTCATGCTGTGTTTATGGTGCCACCGCAGCGACACCCTGTTTTGTCAAATCATAATTAAATAGGTATTGGGGCTATATGACTGATGTTAAGTGCTGGCAACCCCAAAACAATCATAATAATGCATGGCCTATGCTCATATTTGGAAAAAAGTTGTTTGGCTGCATGCAACACCCAATATAAAAAAGGCCTCAATTGAGGCCTTTTCCTGGACATTGGGACAATATATATTAAAAATATAATTACTTACAGCAGAGTGAAATCACTCAAACCAAAGCAAACGCCCAGCTATAAACCTATATACAGAGCCATGTCAAAGCTCTATACTACGATAAGACCAATGGAAACGCCTAACGGGAGGAACCTAATATAGGTATATATATTCCAGTCATGGAGTCCTTCGAGGACTTGTACGCTTGGACAGCCGACGGTGTGCTACGGCCAGCCCGGCCAACTGGTTCACATCATGGAGGACGGCACTCGCGGCGGCCTGCTGTCGCGGACGGGCACCCAGCAAGGGGACCCCCTGGGACCCCTGTACTTTGCCGCCCCCCTCCAGGGTTGCCTCCAAGCGGTCCATGCTGCCCACCCGGCGGTCGCTATTCAGGCCTACTTGGATGATATCTACCTTCTGGGCCCTGTGCCGGACACCACCGCGGCTCTGCTGGCACTGCAGACCGCGGTGGCCGACATCAACCTCCAGTTGACCCTGGCCAAGTGCGCGGTGTACTCGCCCCAAGGTGATTGCTCCGGCTTCCCGCCCCAGCTCTTGGGCCGGGACGAGCGCCTCCATGGGTTGGATGTCCTCGGCGTTCCGGTTGGCGACCCCGCGTTTGTCATCGATGCTCTGCGGGCCGCCCTCGAGGCACGCACTGAGGTACTGCCCTTGATTGCGCGCCTTCATGATTCGCAGACCAAGGGTCTGCTTCTGTGGTTTTGCGCTCACCCTCGCGTCGTTCACTGGCTCCGGGGCGCTCTTCCGGCTCAGGTCCGGCTGGCCGCCGAGGGCCACGACGAACGCATCCAGTCGGCCTTGGCGCAGCTGGTCCCGGGCCCCGACCTCCCGCCACATGCTATTCGCATTGCCTCCCTGCCTGCACGGATGGGTGGCTGTGGTCTGACTCGTGCCGCCCGGCTGGCCCCAGCAGCATTTTTGGGCTCCGTCGCTCAGTCGTGGGCGGAAAGCTGCCGGCTCCTCAGTGCCCCTTTTGGCAACGGCAGCGCCTGACCTCCTGGACCCCAGCAGCCCTTTGCCCTTCGTCACCGCCATCCAGGAGGCCTACATGCTGAGATCCAGCAGGCCTGTTCTCCCGTCCGTGCCGCTCAGGCGGTACAGCGCCACCTCCCTCGCGGCACTCCCTCGGTCGCCTCCGTTCAATCTCCCGCCGCATTCCCTGCTCGCGTCATCGATAAACACCAGAAAACCTTAACGCGGGTATTCTGCACACGGCTGATTGGATTGCTCTTTTCGCGGACCTCAACGCCCAGGGACGTGCGTGGCTGTTCTCGCTTTCCTTGCGGAGTGTGGGCTCGGCGTACCTTCGTGCTCTTCCCATGGCCCCCCCATTCACCTTGGCTCCGGGCTCCCAGCCACTACTCGGTGGCGCTCCGGCACCAGCTATTTGCCCCGCAGCCTCTTGTTCCGGCCGGGCGGCCTTGTGGTAGCTGTGGGCAGCCGCTGGATCCCACGGGGACTCACTACCTTGCCTGCATGGGGGGCCAACAGAATCAGAATTGGTATTTGTATTTGCACACTGTCCTCCTGACGGTGGTCGGTGCTCGCCATGATTCGGTCGGTTTTCCCCCACGCGAACATCCGGTCCGAGGATGCGGATGGCGCTGCCTTCTATTCCCCAACCACCGGCCTGACATCGTGGTGCTGGACTTTGAGGGGGGTGGCCGGCATCTGCTTATTGACGTTTCGGTGGCGCGGCCCTTGGCTCTTAGCCACGTGGCTGGGGCCTCCCTCACGGCAGGTTACACGGCGGACCGGGCGGAGCGGGCCAAGCTCCTGGCCTACGTACGGCGACGTCGGGCACCATCGTGTGGTGCCCTTTGTCCTGGAGGAGTTTGGGGCCATGGGGCCCCTGACCTCCGCCTTCTTCAAGGAGTGTTGCCGGCTCCGGGAGGACCGGCTGGACCTGGAGGGCCAGCAGGCCCCATGGTCGGCGCGGACCTGGACGTCATATTGGCGTCAGCGCTTGTCGGTGGCGCTGACTCGGGCCATGGCTGACATCATGCTCCGCCGTACGCGGGCTGATTTTGCGGTGCAGCAGGGCTATTAGGTTCCTCCCGTTAGGAGTTTCCATTGGTCTTATCGTAGTATAGAGATTTGACATGGCTCTGTATAGAGGTTTATAGCTGGGCGTTTGCTTTGGTTTGAGTGATTTCACTCTGCTGTAAGTAATTATATTATTAAATATATATTCCTAGTCTGAGGTGGCAGCAGGGGGCTGCCAGGGCTTGTGGTCAACGTGGATGACCGCCCCCCTCCAGTATACCGGCTTCCCCCTTGCGCCCTGCCGGAGCTGAAGGTAGGTCGGCCATAGCTCGCGTCGCCGCTGTTGCTGGGCCAGGGTCAAGTCGTCATCCAGCGTGAAGCGAGTCTCCGAGAGCTTCTTGCGGCCCAAAGGAACGCCAGCTTGTCCGCCATGTACTTAAACTGGGTGAGGAGCACGGGTGCCGGGCCAGCCTTCCCCCGCGCGCGGGGGAGGCGGACAGCCGACATGTCCAGCTCACCAGTGAGTAACATGGGGGCAAAAATGGCGCGCTTAAATGCCTCAAGAAGGCTCGTGGAGTTCTCACCTGCCGGCGGCTGGTCGAAGTGCTTGACGAATGACGATGACATTGTGGCTGCGCCGGGCGATGTCGGCTTCCTCGCGAAGGTCGAGGGCTTGTTGCTTGAGTTGTGCCGAGATGGTGGAGATGGTGGAGGTGGTGTGCTGCTTAAGCAAGTCCGCCCAGGTGGAGGGTCAGCATCGCCGGCCGGGCCAGCAGGCGCCGGCTGGGCGGCGATGTCCTTCACCGCCTGGGCGGTGAGGCCGGCGGTGTCATGCAAGCTCTCAAGGGCGTTGGCGGTGGCTTGAAGGCGTTGGTCGAGGTCGAAGAGCTGGGCTTTGATGTCGGCAGTGGAGGCGGAAATGGCAGTGGAGGTGGCGGTGAGGTGAGGAAGTTCAGCAGCCAGCGGACCACCCAATGCTGCGACGTCAGCAGCAAGGGGGGTCACGTGCTGCTGAAAGGCTTCTGTGAGGATGGAACGGATCGAGGGCGGGGGCGGAGATGGATGGAGCCCAGATCTCGCCGTCAGAGCGCTGGAGAACCTTGGGAGATGAGGATGGTGTGCTGGACTTGGGGGCGGGCGCACCCGAACAGCGTGCTGATGTTGTTCCAGCGGCGGCCGTCAGGGAGGAGGAGGCGATTGTTGTCGTGGAGATGGAGGCACAGGTCGTAAAGCGAGGCGTAGTCCCCAAAGAAGATGCACCACAGAGCATCGGACGGAGACATGTTGGTCCAGTCGTGATCATCGACCTGGAAAGGTTTGGAATCATGGCATGGGCTAACGTAATGACTGACTAGCTAGCTAGACCTTTTCAGTGATTTTCCATTTGCGGGCATGTCAGGACTCGTAAATGGTGGGAGAGCAATCGCAGCAATGGCGCTCACCACTAGACACTCCCGGCGGCCAGTTAGGCTTGAAACACACGCCCTAGCTGATCAAGCAAGCTGTTTCCAGCCCCCCCTACCAGCCATTAAGAATGTACTCCAGCACGCAAAATGTACTTCGTACCGAAGTTTGTCTTTTTATGCTGAAAATTGTCATGCATGATGTTTGCAACCAAAATAGACCTCGTACAAAGTTTGGTATCGATCGGACGTCATCTTGGTGACATTTGCTAGCAATAAAGGTACATTTTTGTCATTTTTTGTTAAATTAAATAGTAATAAATAGGAAACAGTACTAAATCACGTCAAACCATCATGGATATTTGCAAGCAACCTAATTACCACTAGAATAGACCATGCACAAAGTTTGGGGTCAATCTGAACTCAAAATAGTGACGTTTGCTAGCATAAATACTGCATTTTTTGCCATTTTCAAGCATTTTGCTCAGTGTAAGCTACTAAACAATATCAAACTACGTCATAAAGCTATGAAATATTGGAAGCAACCTAAACACCACTAGATTAGACCATGGGCCAAGTTTGGGCTCAGTCTGACGTCAAAATAGTGACGTTTGCTAGCATAAATGGTGCATTTTTTGCCATTTTCAAGCATTTTGCTCAGTGTAAGCTACTAAACAATATCAAACTATGTCAGAAAGCTATGAAATGTTGGAAGCAACCTAACACCACTAGATTAGACCATGGGCCAAGTTTGGGCCCAGTTTGATCTCAAAATAGTGACGTTTGCTAGCATAAATGGTGCAATTTTTGCCTTTTTCAAGCATTTTGGTAAGTATGCCTCAAACTATGTCAGAAAACTGTGAATTGTTGTAAATAACCTGTTTGCCACTACATTAGACCATCCTCAACTTGTAAGGTCAGGCATAGGTAAAGGTAGTGACATTTGCTAGCACTATATACAAGCATATTATGCCTCTTTTCGCATATACACATTAAAAATAACAAGACATCATCATATCATGGCCTTAATACAAGGTGTGCAAATGCAAATCACACCAGATCGGATGACCAATGATGGGTGGCTGCATGCCACACATCTACCAGGCTGCAGGGTGAGAGGCCACATCGCTACAAGACAGGAATCCTCGCAATTGCACAACACCGCTAGTACACTGTGCACATACCCCAAGAGGATTTGGCTACAAGCCATAAAAGTTTGGCCATGCTAACACATTCTTCATCCAAGCAAAATGCAGCCTCTCCAAACTCAACTCATTGATTTAAATTCAGCTAGGCCAGGCGTGCATGCTCTACTTGCCGACAACCATGAGTAAACTTGTCTACCACTTCATTCCATGCGCCGGTAGATGGCACCGTCTCATCTACCAGTCATCCCCGGCTCCCATTCCGCATCCTCCTCTCCCTCTCCCTCTCCCTCTTCCTCCTCCCCCTCCCCCTCCCATTCTCCCTCCCCCTCTCCCTCCTCCCCCTCCTCCTCCCCCTCTTTCTCCCCCTCTTTCTCTCCCTCTTCCTCCTCCTCCCCGCCTTCACTGTCACTGTGCACAGCAGGGACGGCATCGTCTATGTGGGTGCCATCACCTGCGTTCACGGTGCCAGCCTAGCTCCTGTGGAAAGAAGCGAGCGCGGCCAAATGCCTCGACTGGGTGTGGGCAGCCGCACACGAACTGCGTCACCTCCGCCAGGGCATGATAGTCCTCATACTGCCCATCAGCCCACATCGCCTTGATGAGCAGGTGACCTCCCCTTTCCTGAACCTTAGTGACCCAGCCATGGAAGCGCTCCCTCTTCCTCGCTATCCCCGGAAACAGGGCACACAGGCGCATCCCGATAAGCGCACGTGCTCCATGCTCGGCAAAGTAGGCATTGCAGTCATCCTTTGCTGCTGCCCTGGCGGCGGTGGCAGTCTTGTAATGCTCAAAGTCAATCTGCGGGTGCTCTTTCAACGCCGCCACCGTGGCAGCTGACAGTTTGCCGGTACTGATCAGCTCAGGCTGGTGCACCTCTGCCGTACCGCCCACTGTCCAGTGCTGCAGGTGTACATCAGAAATGGGGACCGTCATCCCTGCGCTGCCGCCACCTAATGTCACTCTAGAAAACTGGCCCGTCCACGACGGTGCGTAGTAAGGAGAGGCGACAATGCTGTCACGCTCCGTGCGATCGCCTTCCAGATCAAGGACCTTCACCAGCATGTGTGGTGCCCACGGCATTCCCTGCCCGCAGGTGACGGCTGGCCGCTTAACAACGAGTAGGTCGCTGCGTCGTATGAGGCTTCCATTCACCTTGAAGGTGTGCCTGCCGGAAATCAGTGTGCGCAAAGCGGGCGTTGCCGTTGATGTGCTCCCTCGCGCAGCGGGCGCACATGCGCGGTTGATCTGCGCTTGAATCTCGCGGGCAGGGCAAGCGACGTGTGAGATTACTTGTTTTATGGGCAGCCTCAGTGCTCGTGTTGCCCGCGCAACCGACTGGTCGCCTGCAGATCGCAGCGGTAAGGGTACCGCCTTGTTCGCTTGCAGTTCACGCTTCTCTTTGAGCTTTTGCTCCATGATGTCGAACAGATTCTCGTTGTTGGCACGCACATCCTCCACGGACTTTGGCACCTGCTCAATCCATCCGTCCAGCAACTGCTGCTTCTCAGCGGCGACGATGTCAGGAAAAAGGCTGTGAAGGCTAGCGCAGGTACATCTCCTGGCACCGCCCTCGTCCCATTCAAAAAGCGGCACTAGACCAGGACTTCCTTTGGGGGCCTTGCCACGCTCTATGAGGAGGCACCCATAGACAGGATCTCCCTGCGGGGTGTACCCAATGGGCGTGACCCCGTCACAAGCCTCGCCATTAGGCCCTGTGGGCTGCCACTTGTTCACCGGTGCATTTACCAACGTCTCCGATGCGGCTAGGCGCCAGCGGACATACACGGTCATATCCGGGCCCCAAAACACTTCGAGATCGAACACCTTCGAAGAGCGGTGCCTCTCCCTCTCGGCTTCGGTTGCTGGCTCATCATCCAAGTCGGCGGTGGCGCCCGCGCCCGCACCCGCGCCGGCGCCTGCGCCCCCACCCCCGCCCGCGCCCGCGCGCGCGCCTTGGGTGGCGCCCGCGCCCGCACCCGCGCCGGCGCCTGCGCCCCCGCCCCCGCCCCCGCCCGGGCCCGCGCCCGCGCCCGCGTCTTGGGTGGCGCCCGCGCCCGCACCCGCGCCTTCTCCCCCGCCCCCGCCCCCGCCCGCGCCCCCGCCCGCGCCATGGGTGTGGCCCGCGGCTGGCTTCTTCGGAAATGCGTCCATCGATTTCACCCACCGGCCGTCAGCGGTGGATGCACCCTTTCGGCCACGTTGTGACATCAAGCGCGGCGTCCCCAATAGAACAGTCATGCAATATGAATAATCATTAGTATCAACGATGCGTTCATGCAGGCGTGAACTGTGAAATACAACAAGCATGCAACAACGACTCCAGCACACTTAGTAAATACTGCTCATAATATCTGTGGCACATGCAACATGGTTAAAACACACATGGATGACCTGTATGGCTGCACATGAACTGTCCACCTAGAGAAGACTAGAAATTCAGCATGATATCAAGAGCCATCCACACAAATATATGTCTTACCGCAGCTTAGGGCTTCTTCGGGTTGAGTTGGCGAATCGAGCTTGTTGAGCCCTGCTCGAAGTAATGCTCAAATGCGATGCCCAGGCCCGCCAGCACATCATCAAATGTGATTAGTTTCACAGGTGGTCCGAAGAGTTCCAAACGTGGTTGCTAATTTTCAGGCAGTGCCTGAAGGCCGCCTCGAAAGTGAAACGCGAAAGTGAAAAGGGGTCACAAACCCTATGTTCATATCCTTGACTCCCCCGTCGAGAACGAACCGAAAACCAGCGCCATGAACGAACTTGTGACGAGTAGATGACGACATCGTGGTTATGGCGTCGTACCCCCCCTGGTGCAGCTGCTGCTTTATCGCCGCCTTCCTGTCCTCTTGCTTCCGCCCGGGCGAAAACCAGGCGCTTCGCAATGCCTGGAGATGTGATATTCTAATGGGCTTCATGCACTCGTGGCCGCACTTACAGTCGAACGTCTCGTCGGTCACTAGGCTGCCGGCATGGGTGCTGCCGCTTAGCACTATGGCTGCGAACTTGCGCTTCCCATGGTGTCCCATCACCATGATAGCGAAAGCCAGGAAGCAGATAGCCACGATTATGTCCCAGCAAAGCCATAGCACACCTTCCGTTTCGACCGCCATGTCGGCCACTAGTCCGGATAGCTCAATGTGCACCTGACCTTGACACTAATCGCACAAACAGCCACAATTTTGCAAGCAAGAAGACATGGCTACCTCGGCATTTCATGAAATGTACTTCGTGAAATGCATTTCGTGAAATGTACTAAGGAACGTGATTGGCCGGCGTTCGCTCGCCAAATCTCGCAAAATGTACTAAGGCACGTGATTGGTCCCGCAAAATGTACTAAGGAACGTGATTGGCCGGCGAAGATTCTGTAGGGAATTTTAATTGCAGCAAACAGAATCTTCGCCGGCCAATCACGTTCCTTAGTACATTTTGCGGGACCAATCACGTGCCTTAGTACATTTTGCGAGATTTGGCGAGCGAACGCCGGCCAATCACGTTCCTTAGTACATTTCACGAAATGCATTTCACGAAGTACATTTCATGAAATGCCGAGGTAGCCATGTCTTCTTGCTTGCAAAATTGTGGCTGTTTGTGCGATTAGTGTCAAGGTCAGGTGCACATTGAGCTATCCGGACTAGTGGCCGACATGGCGGTCGAAACGGAAGGTGTGCTATGGCTTTGCTGGGATGATTATCATCGTAGTACATCATATGTATTACAGTACATTTCACGAAGTACATTTCATGGAGGCAGAGGGAAAGTTCCTGTTCATGGTGAGTCGGGGTTAGCAATCACGGCAATGTCGATACATGTACTTGCAGTATATACAAATGCCATAATGTCCTTAGATGCAGCATGAATGTCTATTGTTCGGATTTCTTTTATCACGATGCTTAGGATGCCTTCCGACAGAAATCTGCTGCGCTACAGGTCGGGAATACCTGAACTTGATATGCGTGGCCAGTGGCCATGGCAGCCGGGGTCGGTAAGAATTAACTTCGATAGCCATGAATAATGCGGAAAGTGAACGTTGTCCACCCGCTGCACAGGGAAAATGGCTGCACAGGAACGGCCTGACGTGATACTGTCGCAAAGCAGTTCTCATAAGCCGACAATTACACATTCGACTTATGATCGATAATCGGCGCAGGCCTTCGACATTCAAGCGCGCATCGAAACGTCGTGAGGATTTCGGACATTTAGATGAAGTTGGATTGTTTTCGGCCCTCGTATTTGCCATGATCTTGGCCATCCAATCTTTTTGCTTCGTGCACAGTTTGCGTTTGCAGTTAAGCGTAGGTACATGACAAGCTTGCGTTTGCGTTTGCGTTTGCGTTTGCCTTTGCCTTTGCCTTTGCGTATACATTTGCATGTGCGCTTGCGTTGCCGTTTGCTTATGCGTCCCAATGTATGTCTGGCTTTGGGCAATTCTATTTCCTTGTCGTTGGGATATGAGTGGGTGCTGGCGGTGGTGTTACTGTCGGCAGGTAGAGTGGCAGTGGCTTCAACTTCTGTTGCTTTTTCATTGCATTTGCATTTTCATTGGGTCTCTGTAGTTAACAACTGCTTTAAATATCTTTGTTAATAGCCGGCTTCAGCTGTAATTTCGATTGCATGTTGCTTTTGAATTGCATTCGCACTGGGCACATGCAGTGGGCATTAGGCATTGGTAGTGCAATTACACATGCAGTCACACTTGCAATTGCAATGAAGTTGAAATTGAAGCTGCAGCTAAAATTTGCTACGTGCCTACTGGTACAGTCGCATGTGCAGTCAACTTTGTGCTTGTTTATTATTATTATTTCTTCTTCTTATAATTTCTTCTTATTATTATTATAATTTCTTCTTGCTTTTCGTAATGTGTGGTGGTTAGAATGGTGATGGCAGGGGCAGGAGCAGGGGCAGGGGCAGGGGCAGGGGCAGGGGCAGGGGCAGGGGCAGGGGCAGGGGCAGGGGCAGGGGCAGGGGCAGGGGCAGGGGCAGGGGCAGGGGTAGGGGCAGGGGCAGGGGCAGGGGCAATCATGAGTTGCTTTCGGCCTGGCATGTGCACCAGAACTGGCATATGTGCTCGCAATGCAGCTTGCTACTCTTGTTCCTTTTGTTTGCCTTTTCTTTTGTTTGGGAACTGTTCGTGCAGGGGGGTGGGATGAGGCCGCGAGTCTCTGGGCAGGGGCATTGACGTGGGTAGGTGTGTGTCTGGGCTAAGTCTGCAATTGTCGCTGCTGTGCTGTACTTCTGGCTGTGGCTTACGGTGCATTTGTGGCTTGGAGTAGGGGTGAGGCTAGGGTGGGCGCAGGCGCGGGCGTGGGCGTGGGCGTGGGCGTGAGCGTGGGCATGGGCGCGGGCGTGGGCGTGGGCGTGGGCGTGGGCGTGGGCGTGGGCGTGGGCGTGGGTGTGGGCGTGGGCGTGGGCGTGGGCGTGGGCGTGGCGTGGGCGTGGGCGTGGGCGTGGGCGTTGGCATGGGCGTGGGCGTGGGCGTGGGCGTGGGCGTGGGCGTAGGCGTGGGAGTGGGCGTGGGCGTGGGCGTGGGCGTGGGCGTGGGCGTGGGCGTGGGCGTGGGCGTGGGCGTGGTGTGGGTGTGGGCGTGGGCGTGGGCGTGGGGTGGGCGTGGGCGTGGGCGTGGGCGTGGGCGTGGGCGTGGGTGTGGGTGTGGGTGTGGCGTGGGCGTGGGCGTGGGCGTGGGCGTGGGCGTGGGCGTGGGCGTGGGCGTGGGCGTGGGCGTGGGCGTGGGCGTGGGCGTGGGCGTGGGCGTGGGCGTGGGCGTGGGCGTGGGCGTGGGCGTGGGCGTGGCGTGGGCGTGGGCGTGGGCGTGGGCGTGGGCGTGGCGTGGCGTGGGCGTGGCGTGGCGTGGGCGTGGCGTGGCGTGGGCGTGGGCGTGGGAGTGGGCGTTGGAGTGGGCGTGGGCGTGGGCGTGGCGTGGGCGTGGGTGGGCGTGGGCGTGGGCGTGGGCGTGGGCGTGGGCGTGGGCGTGGGCGTGGGCGTGGGCGTGGGCGTGGGCGTGGGCGTGGGCGTGGGCGTGGGCGTGGGCGTGGGCGTGGGCGTGGGCGTGGCGTGGGCGTGGGCGTGGGCGTGGGCGTGGGCGTGGGCGTGGCGTGGGCGTGGGCGTGGGCGTTGGCGTGGGTAGGTGTGTGTCTCAGCTACGTCTGCTATTGTTGCAGCTGCGCTCTACTTCTGGCTGTGGCTTTGGGTATAATTGTGGCTTGGAGTAGGGGTGAGGCTAGGGTGGGCGTGGGCGTGGGCGTGGGCGTGGGCGTGGGCGTGGGCGTGGGCGTGGGCGTGGGCGTGGGCGTGGGCGTGGGCGTGGGCGTGGCGTGGGCGTGGGCGTGGGCGTGGGCGTGGGCGTGGCGTGGGCGTGGCGTGGGCGTGGGCGTGGGCATGGGCGTGGGCGTGGGCGTGGCGTGGCGTGGGCGTGGGCGTGGGCGTGGGCGTGGGTGAGAATGGGCGGGTGCGGGGGCAGGGGCATGGGCATGGGCGGGGGCGGGGGCGGGGGCGGGGGCGGGGGCGGGGGCGGGGGCGGGGCGGGGGGGGCGGGGCGGGGGGCGGGGGGGGGCGGGGGCGGGGGCGGGGGCGGGGGCGGGGGCGGGCGGTGCATGGGGTTGGGGGTCAGGGGGCTGGGGTTGGGTTTGGGTGGGTGGGTCATTGGTGCAATGTTTGGAGTTGGGGCTTGT